>CAUYON010066298.1:0-10393 GCA_963573935.1 Arctocebus calabarensis | reverse complement strand
TCTCACTTTATCGCCCTGGGTAGAGTGCCGTGGCGTCACACTGCTCACAGCAACCTCCAGCTCTTGGGCTTAAGCGATTCTCTTGCCTCAGCCTCCCTAGTAGCTGGGACTACAGGCGCCCGCCACAGCGCCCGGCTATATTTTTTGTTTTGCAGTTCGGCCGAGGCTGGGCTTGAACCCGCCACCTTCGGTATATGGGGCCGGCGCCCTGCTCGCTGAGCCACAGGAGCCGCCCGGAGGTGAGGTTTTAACATACAAATTTTGCAGTAGAAAAACATTCAGACCATAGCACTTCTTCAACAGGGAAATCAGGAATGCTTCTGCAGACAAACGTAATGATGTATATTTAGCCATGGTTTCCTTTATACTTAACAAGAAATATGCCTGAAAAATGAACTTCTATTGTGTTAATTATTTAGCTTTGTGTTTTTGTCTGGCATGCACTCTTTAAGATGTTTTTTTCTACAACTGTCAAAACATCAAACCTGAAAAGCGAAAAGCAGTGTCAACTGATACATTCAAAAGAAAAAATAAAAACGCTGAAGAAAGAGCTAAAATGAGACAATTATGTGAAGGAATAGTGTTCACTCAGTTAATAGTTTATTGCAGCATTAAACTTCTTGTCGTGAAAGGAGTCCATATGCAGGACTCTGTGCAAACATAACCCCCCTGGGGACAATGTGTGCCCCTTCCTGACCCACACTGATGGGTTGTACTCTCTGATGTGCTTCTGACTAATGTGAATTTTCTGAAGCTATATTGTTATGTGCTGTCCCCATGCACATAAAGGTTGGTCTTCAGGCCACTGTTATTCTACATTTCAAATTTACTGCATACACACAAACCATGTCTCTTCCCTCTCCGGGGATGTTGTATTCAAGCAGCCTTGAACTTGTAGCCTGACCCTTAGTAGCCCCACAAGCAAAGCAGATGGAAAAATGCCTTGCCTACTCTAAAAGAGCAAATATTCACCACAAAAATTAGAGGACTTTCAAGAATCCCATCTGTCATGGCAGCCCACATGTTCACAAGGCTTATTTAGTTTTTATGTAGAAGGAAAGCTACTCTTGGAAAAAGCTAGGTTAGGAAATTATGTATGTGTTTATTTGTTATATGTCTGCATTGCTTGCTACTAATCAGGAATATAAATCCTCTCATGTAAATTTCTCTCATGTTTATATCCCTCTGTGTTAAACCCATCCCATCCTAAGCACTAATCCTCCTGACCTGTTTGGATTCAATGAATTTTGTTATCTCTTGAGCAAACACTCACTCCATATTTGTTCCTGAACTACTTTGTCCTTGAAATGTTAAACTTACATTCAATACTTTCCAGCTATAATCATTTGCTCAGTTTTCAACATGACAGCACCTGAATTAGTCTCTTTGGGCTGCCATAACAAAATACCACAGATTGGGTACTCTAATTTCCTTACAGTTCTGGAGGCTGGAAGTCTAGGGCCAATGTCTAGCAGGGGGCATTCCTAGTAAGGACTGAGGTCCTGGTCTCCCTGGCTGTCATCTCATGACCTCTTTGTGCTTGTTCAGTGAGGGGGAGAGAGAGAAAGAGAGAGAGAAACAATTATGTGTGCTATCTAGAGTTTTGTCTTTGAAGATGTTAATCCTACTGGATCAGTCTCCCAGTCTTATGAGCTCATTTACTTTTATTTATCTCCCTTTAGAGGCCCTCTAGCTGTCCTTGCTTACCTGCAGGGGACACCGTCCATGGGCCCCTGGAAGCCTGAAACCATAGGTAGTAAAGAATCCAGTTCCCATCACCCTCCAATTGAACGCTTTTTCTGTGTTAACTAAGCATTTATCATGCTCATGGCCATAACTTTGGCAGTCTAAGGTGTGACAGCAAAACTACCATCAATTCATTTTTCCTTCTTCATAATTTCAGGGATAGAAGACTTGTTCTTACTATAGCAATCTCAGCACCTGAAAACTTTCCCCTTTTCCCTTTTCACAAGGACTTTTTTGGGGGGGGTAGAGACAGAGTCTCACTTTATCGCCCTTGGTAGTATGCCGTAGTGTCACAGCAACCTCCAACTCCTAGGCTTAGGTGATTCTCTTGCCTCGGTCTCCTGAGTAGCTGGGAATACAGGTGCCCGCCACAACACCTGGCTATTTTTCTGTTTTGCAGTTAGGCTGAGGCTGGGTTTGCACCAGCTGCCTTTGGTATATGGGGCCCCGCATCCTACTCCATGAGCCACAGGACTTTATGGTTGCTTTTGGCCTAGGCAATCATTACTCTTGAGCTTTGAAGCAATTGTCAGGCAAAATAAGGGTGACTTAAATTTAAGTCCTGTGATTATGTGACAATTGACCTGAGGACTGAGATGACTCCTACGTAGCTCTCAGGGTGGGAGGTAGACCGGGTGGATCTGCTGGACAAAGGCAGGATTTGTGTCCTAGGCAGGAGGGTATGAGATGGCCTGAGATTTCACCATTCTACTCAGAAAAGCACACAATTTAAAACTTATAATTTTTTTTTTATTTCTGGAATTTTCCAGTTAAAATTTTCAGACCCCTCTTGCCCAGGGTAACTGAAACCATAGAATGCAAACTGTGGAGAAGCAAGGGAATACCGTTATTTCCAAACACAATCACATTGGCGGGTAGGCCTTCTACTTATGACTTTGTGGGAGAAGCACAACATTCATTCCATAGCACCTGTTCTATGAAATAATAAATGTTTCATTCCCTTTAGCTCTTTATTTTGTTTCTTTTTCCTCTGCTTAGTCTTTATCCTCATTTTGACCCTGCCTATTATGTATATTCCAACATAGGAACAGGCCCATTGATAATCTCAAAAGAGTGGTTCAAATTTTGTGCCACAGAATTCAAGCTAGATAAGGAAATAAATGAAGGCAAAGGAGTGAAGTTAAAGGCATTAAGAACAAAAGATGACTGTGAGGCACAGTAAGAACCAAAATTATGGAAATGGGCTGGAGACTCAGCAGGTGATTATACACAAAGACTGATTATTCAAGTTAAGGATATATAAATGGAATAGTTTGGATTCACGTCAATCAACAGAATATATGCCTAAATTGAATGGATGTAAAGAACATATCTTATCTCATGGCACTGGGATTTTTTTACTGCTCGCTTACCTGTTATTATTAGAAACATTAAAATTATCTAAGATGACATAATGTATGGTTGGGAAGAACTGTTAAGCACAAATATATAAAAGTGTTCATTGGTTAAAATAATTTTGAGGTTGATTAGTGGCTTACATATTCTCAAACATAGGAAGTACAGGCAATACTTGTGTTTGCATTACAATTTAAGAATATAAATTTTATAGGCCATATGTTTTGAATGGCTGAAATAATATCATTGCTTCCTGTTCATTATTAAAGTCTTGGATCAAACTTGATGACTTTCTCTGATTTCTCCTCTATTACTGTCCACTTGTTTCCTGACTAATCCTTCTGCATTCTTTTGTATACTTCTAACATTAAATGTTTCCTCTCACTTATGTTTATGTGTTCATGCATCCTTTTCATCCACAAAGCTATAAAGCCCTTGAGGAAATGGCACATTTTTTGTTTCTTCAAACTACAGCAGGTACACAATATAGGTTTCTCAGATTAATAAATGAATGAAGATGTCTCTTTTTAGCATTGTATGACATTTAGTATTTGTTTATTCATAGAAAATTTCATTTTCCCAATAGTGGATGAGAAAACATTGTTTTTTAAATGAGTACCAAATTTAGTTTGATTTTTAATACCCGCCAAAAAAAGATATTAGGCGAGAGTGCATGTTAGCTAAATGATCATTGTCAATTATACCCCAAGCAGACAGACAGAGATACAAATGGTTAGTATGTTATTTTACTATTGCCAATAGAAAGCTAGCAATTAAATTCAGATATACGGAAATAATTATTGGTCAGAAAATACTCCTTGAGTGCTGTTGATATCTAAATTATTATTACAGACATTATATTTATAGCAATGAATGAAGAGAAAAACAATCCTTTCCCTTTGGAACTTATACCCTAAGAAATACAGATTTTTTTTTTCAAATTGATGGCTCTTGTGTTATCTCATATCATTCATATTTTATTGCATTTATTTTATTTTCATTTACCTATAAGTAATATAAATATATTTTGTATTTTTCTCAATAACTATATTATACTATGTAAAACAATATTTATTTTAACTACTATCTTTCTATTTTCTTTGGAATGGTCATAATAATTTAAAAGTTCAAGGCTCTTAAATTTCTGTCCTTCCTTTGAAACTGATGATAGATTCAGTTGTTTTGGTTCCCTGTTTTAACTAACACTTCCTTCTTCTCAATAAGTACCCAGGTTCTGAAGACACACATATAACAAAACAAATGTTTTTAGCATATATTTGAACCAACATCACGGATCTTTAACAAAAATTAAATACTCTCTATTTTAAGAATATAGTACAGGTTGTCGAAAGGCACTAGATGATGCTCTATTTTCTAGTTTGCTAACCCCACTGGTTTCCAGTAGGGAAAGGTAATCTTCTACACAAAAGGTAAGTAGCTAATACAAACACATCGTCTCATTCCTTGCCCTAAAAATCTACTTTTATATTAATTGTTATACATTTGTTTTAAGTTTAATATACACTTTAGCTAATGCTATTTTAAAAACTAATTTATAATGGAAGCTTACATATTTTAAGCATCAGTTTCAAAGAATCATCCAGTTTTAAAGCCATGGGATGCCCCAGGCACTTTCACATCCTGATCTTTTATTTTCATGAAATGTGCCCAGGAAAATTAAATTTTGAGTAGTCCCTGCCTTAGTCATAGCCCTCTGTGATTTATAAAATCATGTCATTAACATAGTTTAATACAAAATAATTTTACTTTGGATTGTCGTAGCACGCTCCTCGCACACCTGTGTGCCTGGTTCGACCCATGGTGCCTGACCCTCTAACTGCCTGCTTCACATGCTGCTGGGAGGGCATCATACCACCTGACCAAAGCACACATCTCTCTTTTAACAAGCCACGCCACAGTAAAGAGACCTAATTTCACACATTAGAGGAAAGGAGCCAGTTGGAATCATTAATCAGTGATGAGGGAAGGCACATGTGAAATGACTTTGGGGTGGCTGAACATTTTTCCAATTACCAGGCTGTGTTCTTTTGGGAAAAGAGGATAATAAACAGGAGACTGAACATCCTTTGCTTCACTCTGTTCTAGGAAAGAAAGACAACAATTATTATTATGGAATGTTCACTGATTTGCCACATAAGGTAGAAAATCATCTAATGTTCGTTGAGTGTGGCAAGTTATTTCTCAAACAGAAAAGGAGTAAAGAACATATAGTGCCACAGCAAAGGGTGGTCATGCTGTCACCTCTCTTTGTATTTTAAGAGAAATTAGTTATGTTATAGGTACCACACTTAGAGAGAAAAGTACATTAGATGATTAAGTTGTTAGAAAATAAGACCATGAAGGCGGCACCTGTGGCTCAGTGAGTAGGGCACAGGCCCCATATACCGAGGGTGGTGGGTTCAAACCCAGCCCCAGACAAACTGCAAAAATTTAAAAAAAATAGCTGGGCATTGTGGCGGGTGCCTGTAGTCCCAGCTACTTGGGAGGCTAAGGCAAGAGAATTGCCTAAGCCGAGGAGCTGGAGGTTGCTGTGAGCTGGAATGTCATGGTATTCTACCGAGGGTGATTAAAGTGAGAAAATTTTATTAAAAAAAAAAAAAAGACCATGAAAAAGATTTTTTTTTTGAAAATAAACAACCAAAATTTAGATGAGGAAAAAGTAGTAAAAGTAGTTTCCATTTTGAGAATAAGCATGGGGCATCTTCCTCTTCCAAATGTAATGAGTGCACACACACACACACACACACGCACGCATTCCTAGCAACACGCCCCTGACGGATCACCTGTCTGTAACGTGTGTTTGTACTTCAGTTACATTTCCTTGCTTTCCCCAGGTCCATATATACACAAAAAAGGAATGTTTACCACCCATAAGAAGTGAATTTCATCCCCCTGGAACAATATTGGTTTATTTACCAAGAATTAGGCAAAGGGATATGGTCTAATCATTACTAGTCTATTTCCTGCAATACTTAAAATTCAATATATACATGTAAATATATATGCTAATTTTGCTGGATGGAGTGGTGTAAAGAAAGTAGATGTAGAATAAGGTTAAACAAATTTAAACTGAAAGTGCAATATGGTTTTGTTTTTATTTTCTAAGATCCTGAGGGAAAATAACGCAAAATCTTAAAAGTTTCATAAAGGCTCCCCACATGAATGTTTCTGTTTCATAATATTTACCCACACTTTTGAATTCTAAAACTTTGGGTTGAAATTATTTCTTTGATCCTTCATAATGTGACTTACCACCATTATTTAACCATAGCCCTACTACTATGATTTGTTCTAAGTCAGTGGCTAGTTATTCTTGATGCTATATTTTAAAATAATCCCAAAGTTTCCTGTCATAAATGCGTCGTGAGAGAAAAGAAGCCATCAGGCTTGGCCTTTCAGACTCCAAATCCTTCAACATTATCTAAGGGTCGGACTACATGTCTACTATTAAGCAAAAATCCAGGAGATGTGGCTCTGAGAATTCACGGAGGGTTTATTTTGACACTTCTAGCTCAAGCACACTCCGCCTCACTCCTGTTTCTCACCTCTCACTCTGCTTTGTATGTGTCAGCCTGTGTGGATTCTATCTCTCTTTCTCCTTTGCAGCCTTCAGTAATAAAATTGGGGAAACCATTCTGGTATGTAATTCTTGATCTAAATACTTAATGTGACCACCACAGACCATATTCTATGTCAATAAATACTGTCCCCCTACAAAAAACAAAGTCCTCAAAAATTAGGATAAATAAGAAAGAATATAAAATCCATATTCATGCAAATATACATCCACTTATATTTGCATAGCTTAATTAAGGAGCATTCAGGCTGTTGATGTTTATTTTAGATTTTAATTGATTATAGAATATTGTTGTGACACCAATAGAAAATGTTAAAGATAATGTCAAGAAACAAAATTATCCTTTGACCCAATAATTGATATTCAACCATAGATATGATCATAAGCATATAATATGTCCTTATTTATATGTAGAAAATGTCTCTTCACAGGCTATCTGGGTATATAATTTTATAAATTGTTCATATTCTTTAATGTATTATCATGACTGTTCACTTACTATCCATCTAATGTGGTATGCCATCTACAAAACATTCATGAGTAATATTTATTATAATGCAGAAAGGGTAAAATGAACAATATGAAAGTAATTAAACTTAAGAAAATAAATCGCAAAGCTTCGGTAGTTATCATTAAAAGAAAATGCATATAGTTAGTATGAAATGCAGTGTTGTAAGAAGATTGCTACTGAATGAAAAAAAGTGAATTATAGAGACAAAATGAAGGAAGAAAGAAAGGAAGGCAGGAAGAGATGAAAGAAGGAAGGTGGGAGGGAGGAAAGGAATCTGTATTCCAGCTTTTGTCCTTGTAGACAACGACATGAGAAGAAGACCAGAAGGCAGATTAGATCAAGGATATCCCACCTCATTTCTAGCGAGAGAGAGAGAGAAAGAGAGAGAGAGAGATCAGACATGGATAAAGTAAATGAATAAATGAGGATCAAAACATTGATGAAATTAAGCCAAACTAGCACGTAAGATTTTGTGTGTTTCCATGAGTGTGTGTGTGAGAGAGAAAGAGATTTCAGAGACAAGATGACAAAGCAGAAGGTGTTTGAGGAATAGAGAAGTTTACATATATTTATGATGAAAAATTGGTAGAAAAGCTAGTGAAAGTATAGAGAAGAAAAGGAAATAAAACATAATAAAACATTTGTGTTGTGTGTTAAGTGATAATCTTATTATTGAACATACAAAAAGAAAGGTCAAACAGGATTAATTCCAGGAAAAACAGATGTAAGACAAAGAAAATCTAATCATAATATCCATATGAGTCAATGAACATACTATAATATATATTGATTTTATCACATGCAATAATAAATTTTGATTTACTTATTAATCACAATGAAAGCAGTTTTCCAATCCAAATGTTTTATTATCTATTCTGGGACTGGGAGATGGGATTGTAACATGTATGTGTATTCAGAAAGTGAAAAATGCTGGAAGGCTTCACCAATATTTTATCTTTCATTACAGAAAATTAATACTAATATATAACATTGAAAATAAACACAGAAGTATAAACAATATTCAGGAACACGCATTTCAAATAGAAGAGCAAAAATCTGTAAACATGTTGAAATGTGGCTTCTGAGGTGAAGAATTCAGGTCAGAGAAAAGATGGAGCAGGGCACGGCTATTTTCATTCCAAGGGCTAAATACACATTTAGTGATTTAAATTTTATTTTTGCATACCTTGATTTGAAAATGACAGCTAAAAATATCATTTGGAGAATCTAGTTCTTGAGAAGACAACATAAGCATACACACATCTGACCCTCCCACCATGTGGACAGAGAATGCTAGAAGCAACTATTTTAAAACTAAATAGTAGGAAACAGATTGAGGAAGAGGCCAGGGTTTGAAGTTTCATTGAAGTAGCTGTGTTTGTCCTTTTCTCCTTCCAGTATCCCACAGCCTGAACCCAGTGCAACCGGAAACACAAAAGTGAGCACAGGGATGCTCCCAATAAGAATTCCAGCCCAAGCTATTATAAGCTGCATAACAGCCCTGCAAGCATAGTAGAATATTAGAATATATGCCACAGGATAGTCTAAATGCTGGAACCTGTATTTTCTTATGTGTCTAAAAGAAATTTGCAGAGGTGATTAAATTACAAATCTCGAGAAGAGGGGAATAGCTCTGATTCTTTAGATGCGCCATAAATGAAACCAAAAGTATTCCTACAAGTGGGAAACAGAAAGGATTTATTAGAAAAGAAAAGAAAGCATTGTAACTTGTAGGCAGAGAATTGATTGACTATTCTCTAGTCTATCAATAGACTATTGGTCTATTGATAAGCCATAGACCAAGGAATACTGCACCATCTCAAGGTGGAAGAGGTAAAGAATGGATTTCACCCTGAACCCTCCAGAAGGAACCAACGCGACCCATACCTCAATTTTAGCACATCAAACTCATCTCAAGCTTTTGGACTACAGAGAAAGCAAATTTCTGTTAAGCATAGATCATTTTTGCAGTACACACGGAACTAATATTAAAAGCCTTCTCGGTCTATTCCTTTGGGTGGGAAGTAGAACTTCTGAGCTCGGAGAGAGATTTGCTTTCTTCTATGTTCTTTCATGCACTATATCTGAAACAGTTCTACGACAGTGACCACAGGGGCAGCCTCCACTGGAAGAGCAAAACTCTAAGGGAGGAACAATTTCTTCCGGAGTCGAAGAGTTACACCCCCGGTGTGATGGGCTCGCACTGCTATTCCTCTTTCGGTTTCCTCCTGCTGCTTTGTCCCAGACGTGGGCACAATTGGTGAAGTGCAACAGAATGAGGGACCCGAAGGTCTAAGGAGGAAAGGAGCCCCAGAGAACAGAGAGAAGTTGAGAGATTGTCCAGAGGGAGGGCCTTTGGAAAGAGAATTTGAAACCTATTTATGACAGAAAGAAAAGATATCAGAAAGTGTAGTAGAAGAAGTAATCATGATTTCTTGAACATTGGGGGATTTTTTTTAGTGGGATGTGATGGATTTGATTGTAATAATTTTCCAGCAAAATAACGTTTCAAGACAAAGCTAAAAATGTATATTTATATTCTAACCATATGCAGTCTTATAATAATATTTTAGCCATTAATTGGCCCTTAACGTTTTATAGGGTCATTATGATCGCACACCTGCCTAGATTATCAAGCAATTTACCATGTCTAGGCTACTAATATCCTACTCATTTAATTCTAATTTATCCAACTATAGTTATAAATCAAAAGACCAGATGAATAACTTGAACCGAATTGCCACTGAATGAATAAATATACAATAATCAGCCATAGAAATAGACTTTAATTTTAATAAAATAATAAAAAGTAAAAAAATTAAATGTTTAATAGGAAATCATAAATCTTTACTTATAGTAACAAAGTCTTATCTATTCCTTGGCTATACTCATAAGTAAATTATATGAATAAGATAAGAAGTTTTTCAGATCCATAGGTAAAGGATAGGTTAAGAACTGTAAACAAGCTTTCCACTCGTTGGTGGGCAGAAGAGGCTGAAGCAGTGCTGGGTGCGTTCCCCTTTCATCTCCGTCAAGTGGCCTCCCCGGCCCTCTAGCACTGCGCTGTCTCTCTGACCCAAGACTGTCCCAGCCCAGATATGGCTCGTGGACAGCAGAAGATTCAGTCTCAGCAGAAAAATGCCAAAAAGCAAGCTGGACAAAAGAAGAAACAAGGACATGAC
>CAUYON010066295.1:0-16699 GCA_963573935.1 Arctocebus calabarensis | reverse complement strand
CTCAACTCTGACCCGAGAACGTGTGTGCAGACGGGGATCTCAACTCTGACCCGAGAACGTGTGTGCAGGCGGGGATCTCAACTCTGACCCGAGAACGTGTGTGCAGGCGGGGTTCTCAACTCTGACCCGAGAACGTGTGTGCAGGCGGGGATCTCAACTCTGACCCGAGAACGTGTGTGCACGTGGGGATCTCAACTCTGACCCGAGAACGTGTGTGCAGGCGGGGATCTCAACTCTGACCCGAGAACGTGTGTGCACGCAGGGATCTCAACTCTGACCCAAGAATGTGTGTGCACACGGGGATCTCAACTCTGACCCGAGAACGGTGTGCATGTGGGGATCTCAACTCTGACCCGAGAACGTGTGTGCACACAGGGATCTCAACTCTGACCCGAGAACGGTGTACACACGGGGATCTCAACTCTGACCCGAGAACGTGTGTGCACGCAGGGATCTCAACTCTGACCCGAGAATGTGTGTGCATGCGGGGATCTCAACTCTGACCCGAGAACAGTGTACACGCGGGGATCTCAACTCTGACCCGAGAACGTGTGTGCAGGCGGGGAATCAACGCTGACCCGAGAACGTGTGTGCAGGCGGGGAATCAACTCTGACCCGAGAACGTGTGCACGTGGGGATCTCAACTCTGACCCGAGAACAGTGTACACGCGGGGATCTCAACTCTGACCCAAGAACGGTGTGTGCACGCGGGGATCTCAACTCTGACCCGAGAACGGTGTACACGCAGGGATCTCAACTGACCCGAGAACGGTGTACACGCGGGGATCTCAACTCTGACCCGAGAACGGTATACACGCGGGGATCTCAACTCTGAACCGAGAACGGTGTACACGTGGGGATCTCAACTCTGACCCAAGAACGTGTGTGCACACAGGGATCTCAACTCTGACCCGAGAACGTGTGTGCACGCGGGGAATCAACTCTGACCCAAGAACGTGTGTGCACGCGGGGATCTCAACTCTGACCCGAGAACGGTGTACACGCGGGGATCTCAACTCTGTCACTTCCAAGTTTTTACTGGAACTCTTAACCTGACCTGAAAATCCAGGAAGCCTTGAGATGAGCGGGCATGTTCCTAGAAGCTCCAGAAACTCCCTTACTTCTTCCAAGTGAAACATTTTCTTCCCAATTTCAAATTATCAAGGGAAAATGATAGAGAGAAGCACAAAGTCTGGGTAAGAATATCTAGCTTTCCATGGTGCCTCGTAGGATCTTACAAACATTAACGCCAAAACAAAAATCCACTCAGATGTTAAGTACCAACCAAACAAATTCAAAGCATCCGACACCTAATCGACCCCATTGATCACTGAAACAATAAATAACAAAGTACACTTGAGACTGGAAATTGCCTTCATGAGGAATGATTTCCTAATTCCAATGGAAGCCATAATTTTCCCTACGCTAATTTGAGCTTTGCACTAACACAATTAAAACTGTAGTCATCAGAAGCAAGGCCTCCTTTTTCCACTCTGTAAACAAGACTATAAAATCATTTCATTACTTGACACAGGAAACCTAAGAGAAACATGTCTTCAAGGAAGTTACCTAAAAAGAAAGACTCTTTTTAAGAGACGATTTTTGAAAATTCACTAGAAGTCATTTTGAAGGTTCTCTTGAGATATATATAATACACATATGATATAATAAACTGTTAAACCAAGCATAGTGTTTAGACAAGTGTACATTATTTCCCCAAATTTATTCAAAAAGTCACAAAACACTCAAACTGCAAAAATAACTTCATATCCTCATAAAAAGTTTTTTTTAATTAAACAGTGTAACACATCTATATGTTTTACAAAAGGTACCCTACCTTCTAAAGGATAGTCTGTTATTTCAATGTCCTTTTTGATGCGTTTTTTGAGGAGAAAAACCCCTATGATTGTATTCAAGCTATTCAAGTATTAGAAAGAATATTTCATTTAATTGTTATGAAATACAGATCTAAACAAGAGTGAACATAAGAACAAAAGAATGCATTTTTGTTCATAAAATCAAGTAATTTCTACTTGTGTAGCTGAAAGTGGAGCATGTTAAGTCCAGTTGTAAAATTCCTTTCTATTTTAGTTACATTTCAGCAGACCCCAATCCTTGAAGCCAAGGAAAGGAAAATCTCTATAAGGTGAAAGACCCTGGTACATGAATTTTTAAAATATTTTTGAAAACACTTCAAGAAGTAAAACATACCTTGAGCAATGAAAACTGAGTAGAACTTCTGAAACACAATCTATATGTACATGGTGCCTACGAGTCAAATCCTCTAATACGCAACTTTTCAAATTACAAAAACACCAAATCAAGGAGGATTTTTGAAAATGCCTCAGTCCAGTTCTGGGCTATTTCCATTTTCGTGATCTTTCTGAAAGAAAGATTTCTAACTGAAACCCTCGATACAAACACAACCCAACGCTTCTCACCTTTACACGGCAAAACTAAAGGCTCTCAGCCAATCAAACTTTCCTTTTCCACTGCCCAGTGTTACTTTTTGCTTCTAATTTTTCTCACTTCTACAAATGCCGCCACCAAGATATGGTGGCCTTGAAAGCATTTTAACAGGCCATCAGCTCATGAACTGTACACCACTGCCTCCCATTAACCTTTAGATTGGCTTCATTTCCAGGAACGTGGCCGTATTTTGGTTTCCAGCTGTGTGCATTCACCCTCACGGTAACCTCTACATGCGAACTCCGAGAAACATTTGCGAGAAAACACACAACACCCGACACCCCAGAGCACCAATCCCCACAAACCCAACATCACCAGGAAGAAATCTTACTCACGGTGCACAGAGGAGCAGGTATTTTATTAAAGATAAACACAGAACAGAAAAAACTGAATTATCACCATCTGAGTTATGAGAACACTTAGTTCTTGACATGGCGGTCCCAAAAACCAAGTCAATATTTGCAAGTCCCATTACCAACAGCCACTTGCCGAGTGTCTCTCCATCTCCACGGCGACTGGCTGCCATCCCTGATGCTAAGGAGTCACTGAAGAACCTCCAGAATTCATCACTTACAAGCCCAACTTTTCCTCTCCCCTGCCTTGCAACCTGACGGAGTCTGGTGCCTTTTCTCAGACAACGTCCAGGCACTGTTAGGGATAGTTAAAGAATCTGAAAATTCAGAAGTGCTCCGAAAAGGCTTTGCAAAAGTAATCCACAGCACTCAACAGTGAATTTAGAAAACCCAATTTTTTTTCTGAGTTTGAAGTTTTTAAGCCTTGCGGATGGTTGGAGTAGGAAAAAGGAAATTTACTAGGCAGTGCAAAGGAAATCTTGTTGTCCTCTATTGTGGCAGTGGGGGTGTTGCCCAACCCTGACTTATCTGCCTTGATAAAGGAAACCAAAGAAAAGAGTAACAAGAACAAGATTTTGTCAAATTAAAAGGAACCCTTTCCTTACCTTAATAGTGCTGGCCATAATGCAATCAAGTTTATTGATCGTTAATAAATGTTAATAATAATTATTGCTTCTCTCTGACCAGAAAGTAGTTTTGATGAGGTTGTTTAGAGCGGATGAGATTGTGCTAAGTCTGGGAAATGAAGTCAGCCAATGGCAGGAAGAGGTTTCTATTGGTCCTGGCTGCCCAGCCCGAAGAAACAGGATATTTGGGAGTGGAAAGATAAGAGACCCTGAAAACAATGTTGTTTTTCTTGATGATATGCCGCCAGGAGATTTTTTTTTTTTTTCAATTAAAAAAAAAAAAGTCATCAGTTGCCTGGCTGCCACAGGTGTGACCAGTGTGACACTCTGTGCAGAGACCAAGGCAGGATGCAGGTGCAGCGGGCGAGGCTCTGCGTGGCCTCGCCTGGCCTTCAAGCACCATGGAGTCCAGGCTCGAGGGCACCTCACTCCGGGTGCCAACCCTTCCAGGCCTGGTTCTCTGTGGAATTACCCCCCAATTAGGGCTGAGAAGGACTTGAGATACCATCTTAAGACACGGAAACTTCACAGGTGGAATTTATTGCACATTAATAAATAATTGTGCTTAATAATGGCCACTTGCTGACTAGTTTTGTTAACAACCTCTATTTAGTAAACATTTCAAAGAAGTGTTCTAGAACGGTTTCATTTTCTCCTTCCAGGTTTAATACAATTTTTATTTGCTCCACAACAAATGCATCAAAAACCCGAAGACTCTAGAATCAAAGTAAACAAGAAAACTAAAGAGGAAAAAATAAGCCTGTCAAAGATTTATGGAAAATCCAAATGACGAAAGCTACCACAAGTGCTTTAGAATGTCAACAACCAGGTCCCAGTCTGACAGTCATCGTGTGGTGGACAGCAGTCCTGGCCGAACTCGGGGCTAGCCAGAGATGCCTTGCGAAGACCATACTAAGTGTTTAAAATCCAACCCATAAGTTCAGGGTCACACGTCTGTTTTCTACTCAAAGGAAGTACAGCTAATGCAGGCCTGAACATTACTTAGAGGGTTTCGGGACTTTAATTACTCACTTTCAGGATATTACTTGTTCTCTGGAAGAAATAACATTTTGCTTTGAATCCAGCTACACAAAAGTTGGTCCCCTAAAGAGGTGTGGTCTGGGCAGAAGAGCCACAGGATACAGCAGACCCCGTCCTGAGTCAGTGGGCGGCTCTCGGGTCCGCAAGAGGACACGCAGGGGACTGATGTCACACTTCAGGCCTCAAACGTCAGAGTTTTGTACACTAGCCCAGGTTGCTCTTTCTCGTCCTGTCCTGATTCATCCAGAAACACAAGGAGGAAAGGGAACGAGCAAAGGAGGAGAAGGAGGGAGAAGGAGGAGAGAAGGGAGAGAAGGTAAGAAGGAGACGAAAAAAGGGAGAAAGAAGAAAGAGAGGAGAGGAGGGAGGGGAGGGAGCGCAGAGGAAGGCAGGGGAAGGACAGAAAGAGAACACAGATCGCAACACATCTCATCCTGCGTGGAAATCAGAACCTGATTAAGTTCTCAGCACCTACATTTCGAGGGGGTGTTGACTTCCGCCCTTTTCATCTCTGAACAATGAATAAGATGGTAGGCTGATTAAAATTTCGTTTCCCCTAAAATTTCAAAGTACGGAGTTGTTTTATCTGGGCAGCTTCCACCAGAATTCTGGAGAGCTGAGGGGAAAAAAGTTCTCTTGGCCCCACCGAGATTTCTTGCATTTGTTGCTATTGTCCCCCCTAAGAAGCATCAATTTAAAATGTTCAATCTGGTCTTCCAGTACGCAGGGCTCTGTCACGGATTTACCCACCAGCCTTAAATAAGATGACCCCTTTGCGGGCACAATCGCCATGGACCGACATTCCGCGTGGCCCTCCTCCCGCCACCTCCTGCTTCGTGAGCAGGCCTTGCTTGTTCGCTGGAGCAGGGAGCCGCCGGCACTTTATGGGGACCTGACTCTTCAGTGACGATCTGACTATAACTCCTTGGTTCTTGCCTAATTCAAGTCAAATGATGAACATTGAGTTTTTTTAGCTGTTGAATTTGAAATAATTTCAGACTTACAGAAAAGTTACAAGATAATGCAAAGAACTCCTAAGACTTTGCCCCGTTCGACTACTGGCAATCCACAGCATCTGCTTTGCCTTATCCGTATCTTAACACCTCTCGCTCTCACCCTTTCTCTCTCCCAGTCTTTCTCCCTCTCTCCTCTTTCTTTCTCATATTTCATAAACACGTATCTCCTTTATTCTTTAACAAATAAAAAATATCGTTTTATAACAGACTTATTTTATCTCGTGGGTATTTAACAAAGGAAACCAGATCCTATTATTCGATCTTTTCCCTGAAGATTTGATCCATACATTTCATTGTCTCCAATTTTGCAAATGCACAAAATATCAAAAGCGTTCTAATAAAAAGTTGATTTACAGACAAGGAGTTATGAACCTTTTTAGGAAAGCTGAAGAAGGAAAATCTTCATTTCTAACAACAACATGAGCGATTCCTGTCATCTTCAAGGAGAACAATTCCTGACATCTAGAAGGTCATCAGAGCAGCCAAGCCTAGTAATCTCACAGTATTTAACGCAAAGTTGTTTTTTTTTTTTTTAAGAAAGTTCTATTTGGCTATTGGCAGCACAAGGTATATCAGTTAATTCGAATATAGTAGTATAGTAACCATTTCCCAAAAATTATTCTAGGGGAAGCTAACCTAAAGATACTGCCATCAATTCACCTTTGGCCCCCCCCTTCCCAAGTCTATACTAGTAAATGGCCTCAGCCCTTGGCTACCCTGCAGCCTAAGGGCCAGGCTGCCATTCCAACCAGACATGGCCTCTCCCTGGTGGAAAGTGACCTTAGGTCACCAGGAAAACGCAGTCAGGGAGCAATCTGGCAGATGGCCTCTATCTGGGAACCATCCTGCCACAGCCCATCGGGACAAGGTCCTTTGTCACCCACCCTGAGACACAGTCCACACGACACTGGGCCAGCACAGCACATCTGGAGTCCATGGACAGCAGGACCTCTAGATTAAGTTAATATTTCCACTTTGTAGTCACCCATCACAAACACCTGACCCAGGAATTTACCAAAACCCTTCATAAGTCTATTCCTGTTTTGCTTTGAATAGAAAAAGGAACTAAATAAATGCACCATAAATTCACTGTAACAATAAAAGAAGTCCCCTTATTTATTTGTCCTAAAACAAGTTCTTACTATTTTCTAAACGTTCAACAAGTTCTCACCCTTGTTCTCTTACTAACCTCTCTGTGTGGAATGTGGCAGCAGCTCAGGCAGTGAGGATGCTGCAGTTGACAGCAAAACATTCTCAGCATGACAGGAGCACAGCAGAGAGGGAGCAGGTCCTGCTCAGCCTCCACAGATCGTGAAGACACAGCCGAAGAACCACACGTGGCTTGTTTATTATTTATGTATCCCCGAATCCAACATCCACACAGAGAAACGCTCCCATCATTGAATACTGCAGGAAGAAGCTAAAAATCACCATTATAAAGGAGAATCACATCACAGACCCACTTTATTAAAAATGAAAGAGCAAGCCAAGTGCGGTGGCTCACACCTGTAATCCCAGCACTCTGGGAGGCTGAGGCGGGCAGATGGCCTGAGCTCAAGAATTCGAGACCAGGGTGACCCCCACCTCTAAAAATAGCTGGGTGTTGTGGCGAGCACCTGTAATCCCAGCTACTTGAGAGGCTGAGGCTAGAGAAAGCACTTGAGCCCAGGAGTCTCAGGTTGCTGCGAGCTGTGACGCCACAGCACTCTACTGGAGGTGACAAAGTGAGATTCTGTCTCCAGAAAAAAAGTAAAAGCAAATTAAAAATATTAGCAGGCTATACATTACAAAATTAATGGTAGAGAACCTTTTTTCTCCCCCCTCTAGTTTGAATTTTTGAAATTTTTGTAATAAACATAAATTATAATTAAGATAAAAATATGCAAGTAATATATAATATTCTATGTTCTTGTAAATATTTGGAAAATGCAGGCATGTTCTGTATTATCTGTAGCTTACAACAGCTGAAGTTGTCAAACCCTCTTTGTGAGCACACGAAAATGCATGTTCCTTTAAAAATGCCTGACAAGAATAAACTATCTCTTTTTTAAATTAATTTTAGTAAGAAAACCCAGGAGATGCTCGTGTGTCTGGTGACAGTCACCTATGTAACATTAATCCACTTAGGTGATATTAATGACGTGCCTTTTCTATGCCAGGAACTGTGCTGGGTGCTCAGGAAGCAGGGGTGACGGGGCTCTGTCCAGTCACCAGGTGTCCTGGCATTCGGGAAGCCCAAGTCAGTCTACTCAAATCCAAATTGTGCACACAGAAAACTGCAGAGCCTGGAACCGACCCATGAGACACAGGCTTGCTAAGGGCAGGACAATAGGACAAACATGCTGCATATTGTCCTTAAGATGACACATGGATCCTAAAATGTATAACGTCTGGATTATTCATGAAAGTCCTCCAAGAAGGATGTCCCAGGATTTTTGCCAGGGACATGCCTGAAATTGTAGATAAGAATCAAGCATCTGGAGCTGCCCCCACAATGGAAAACTCCATCACTCAGTGGAACTTTTCCGTCCATATCAATTGGAGGATTTGCCTGAGAATACACAAGTACAAGGCGCCCTCGGCCCTGAAGGTCGCCCATCTCATGCCAGTTAAGGACCGTTGTTTTATTCAAAGCACACTTCATCATTCCAGCCTTGTTCCATTGGATACGACTGTGTGAGGGATGTGTGTGTGTGTGTGTGTGTGTGTGTGTGTGTAAGAGAGAGCTAACATATTCCCCCAGAGGCACATTAAGAAATAATCCAGCTGGGTGTGGTGGCTCACACCTGTAATCCCAGCACTCTGAGAGGCTGAGGTGGATGGATTGCTAGAGTTCAGTTTCAAACCACGCTGAACAAGAGCAAGCAAGACCTGTCTCTACAAATAGCTGGGCTTTGTGGCAGGCGCCTGCAGTCTCAGCTACAAGGAAGTTAAGGCAAGAAAATCACTTGAGCCCAAGAGTTTGAGGTTGCTGTGAGCTGTGATGCCACCGCACTCTACCTACAGCAACAAAGTGAGACTCTTGTCTCAAAAAAAAAAAAAGAATCCAATTGCAATTTAAGTAACTATTGTTTCAATACCTTCTCCCAGTGGTTAACGTATTCTTCAGCCTCCAGGTTGATCTGAACTGATACAAGGAAATTGTTATCACATACTAAGTCCTCAACTTCTCAACACCACGTTGCAATTTCCTTAATTTTGAAGCACATGTCAGTTCATTTCTGTAGGCTCAAATGGAGCAATGATTTCAATAAGCACAATTTCATAAGCATGCCATGCACTCTGAAGCTGATGCTAACTTTGCTCTTACTCAACTCTCCATGCCTCTAAAAACGCCAGAAGACTAAAACCCTTAACAGGAACCCTAAACGTGTCGATTAATTATGGTGATTTTAAGAAAAATAACCTAAGAGGAGAGTAATTATTCTGACACAATAATTTAGTTTAAAAGAATGTTTAAACTTCCTATTTCAATTACTGTGTTTCTATTTACAGCTTATGAATCATTGAGGTTCAATTTCTTTATCCATATAACTGGGTGTGTCTGAACATACATGTCACAGTCATCAGAATGCCACCGGCCACCACGAGGCATTTGTCTATCCCCCACAGAGGCGGACATGCCCTCTGCCCCCAACTCAGGTCCAAAGTCTCTGTCCCAGGTACTGTCCTAGGTCATCAATCTTGGTCACTTTGAGAAGTTATCTTCAGCTGTTGAAATTAACTTAGATTTCAATCTCTAGTAAGAATTTTAGTCTCTCTAATAAGATACTAGACATCATCATTCATTTTTGTCTTGATGTGTAATTCCTCTATGAATGATTTAAAAAAAAATACTACTCCTTAAACAAAGATAATAAATTATACTATACTGACATTCAGTTGATAGAAATTTACAGAGAAACCTGCATCAAATAACTGCATAAAGAGCTGTTTTTTAAAGACTGCTTTTAGTTTTAGAATGGATGGCCTTATTTTGACATCTCTCAGGTTGATTATTCATTTGCTAATTTATTTATACCACAAATGAAATCAGAAATGAAGCCAAGGCAAAAAATGTCTGCTACAAATTCATTTATTTTCACATGAGTATCACCAGGCTCCTTGAAGACTTAACTAAGTCCTACAGCCATCCTTGAACCACCCCGGCATGAACCACCCCAGCACCGTCTCCCACGGCAGGGGACGCAGAGGACACGGGGGCGCAGCTGGAGTGAAGCAGCAAACAGACCAGTTCCTTGCCAACTCACCCCGATGGTAATTTGATGAATCTAGTAAAATGTACCGAAGTGGACTGAAACTATGGTGTCAGTTCCTCTGCTGCTGTCATCTGAGGCCCACACACAGGTCTGGGGAGAGGTTGCAGAGAGGTTGCAGGTTTCCTTATTGGAAACTTCTTTCTGAATGTATTGGCAACCGTAAGTCAGAAGAAAAATCAAGGTTTTCCTGCTGGGCAGCTGCATAGTGGATACTATTCCATCCTTTATTTACAGCTACAAAAATAATCCTGCCATAAGAATTTGAGGGAGCAACCACCTACTGCCCAAAATGTTACACTGCATTGTTTATTTGCTAGCTGGAAACCAGCCGTGAACCTTGTAGCCAGTGCCCCTTTGAAATGCTTGAACTGTTGTCACTAGAGGGAGCTAACTGTCCCTCTAAACGGCCCTGAGAGAGACTTCGGGTATGCCTAACGCTTGACCTTACATTTCTTGAATTGATATTGCGTACAAAACTGTCTCGTTTTATGTATTAAAATTAAAACCCAAATACTTGTATACATTTTTTAAAGTTTTAATCTTTCATTTTTATAGAACGTAAAGAAATACATACTTTTTGAGGAGCAAAGGTGAATTGCACAGATGCACATTAAAACCAAAGGCGTGATTTCTAGGGGGCTAGATTCGACCATGGAAGTTGTCTATTAATAATTTTGAAAGCTGAAAAATATTTTCTTTCACAATAATATTAGATGGTTCAATGTGTATTCCCAAAGCAAGTTGCATCAAATTAGGTAAATTAGAGTGTATTGTACGGAATACTGATCGCAAAGCTAGACACTTGCCTAAACATAGATATTGGCAGATCCTTTCAGAACTGAGTGCTTTAGGAGGAATATGGATTATACTATAACATGTTAGATGCAAAAAAATAATTAGCAGTGCCTTCCTTTCTTAAGAGAAGGTGTATACTTTAGGATATGCTTATAGTGTAGCACTTATAAAAATGGTATTTTATATAAGTATATGAAATAAGCTTTAAAACTAAACATGAAAATAAACTAAATATGGAAGATTTCCCGAAATTTATCTTATTGCACAAGTACACCGACTTTTAGGTCATCAAAACACTGAAGCAAAGTACAGTGAGTTGGCAACATTTGCAAAAATTACAACCCATTTTGCAACTTTCCCTCTTCTGTCTTCACTTGTACTTAAAAATATCTATAGCATTTCCTTTTTATCCCTTCCACTGTGGTTCGTATACGGAGGAATCCTGAGGTCAGTGGGTGAGAGATGTTTGTTTGTGTTCACGGCTGGCGGGGCGGGCCGTGTGCAGCTGAGCCGCTGACCCACATCTGAGGAGGCTCCGGCGACTCCAGTGACTGAGCTTTAGGATATATTTTCCTCTGGCTCTGCCGGTCGGGCAGAGAGGCTGGCTCTCAGTGTGCTCCACAGAAGAGTAATTAAGGCAGTGTTTCATCGGTGAGCCTGCTATTTTTATAGGGAAACAAATATGACTGATGTGTGTAAGCAGCATCTCAGAGAAGGACCAGGCCTGAGCGCTGTGACAGCGATGACAGCAGCAGCTCCCCGGCCCAGCATGCCCACGATGTGTGTGCAGACAGAACAGGCTGGCAGGAGAGAGAAGCAACCCTGGGCTCAGCAGGGCCAGCGCCCACAGTGCTACCTGCTAACTCTTAGCTGGCTCAGACAGAACCCGATGAACACGAGTAAAGAGCTAACTTCTGTCTGGGTGAGCAGGCTCCACAGACGCGCTGGGCAGGCACATTCGAGAGTCTTCCCGAAGGAACAGCCCGAGCAGCATCCGGCCACAGAGGCCTGAGCTCCATCCCCAGCTGTTCAGTGACTTTAAGGACTCATTCAATTCATTTGTGCCAATTTGCTGTTTGAAATCGATGAGTAACTCTGTGGATTCATTCAATGGAGATTCAGCATGCAGTGGGCACTCCCCTGCACGCCACTCTTCCCATCCCATGCAGACAAGAAGCAGAAATTCCCCTGGAGCCTCAGGGGTGTCAGGGATGGCACTCAACAAGCGTCAGCTCAGCAAGTGGGTGATGAGTGAAGGAAGCCGCCACACAGCCCAGAGAGCTGGGTGAGGGCAGGGCTGGCATGTCCATGCCCAGTCCAGGAGAGGTTGCTTAGAGGCCCAGCATTGGACTTGAACTTGGGACTCCCCCAGGATGGGTGAGGTACTCCCAAAGGTAGTGAGACAACAGCCTTGGGATGGGCTCAGCCGTGGTTTCTCCCGGGCTGGCCGTGGCCAAACCACCATCTTTTTCCTCACTTCCGGACAGAATGCGCTCAGCATCAGGCCGCTGCCTGTTGTCAAATGCCTGTGGCCCAATCCCGGGAAGGGTCTCACTCCACGTTAAGATGATAACTGTACTTAAGTTGTTAGCTGTCCGTGGTTCCTCCAACACGCTCACACACATGTGCACACACACTCTCACACTGACATATACACACTCACACACACATTCTTATTCACACACACAAACACACAGAGTCACACACACTCATAGACATACTGACAAACACTCTCACACACACAGACACAGAGAGACACACACACTCACTCCTACACACACTGACATGCACTCACTCACTCTAATTAGGGGACAGATAATAGGTAAGATAGTGGAGGGCCCACCCAACAGGCAGCCTTCTCCGCCCCCAGGTGTCCAGTGCATACGCTGGTGAGGTGGCCTCTTGAGCAATCTTCCCCGACGAAGGCACGGGAAATAAGGCAGGCAAGTGGCCTCCAAGAGGCCCTCTGAGTCTACATCAGACAGGATGTCCACCCGAGGAACAGCCCTAACGGTCCCTGGCCACGAGGAGACATTCAGTAAATCAAACTGCTGAATGAATGAACAAATCAATGAATGAGTGCACATCCTCCACTCTGCCTGCTGCGTGATGCATTTACAGCAGATTTGTCTGGATTCTACATGTAGCGGCAGTTCCCATTCATATTCTACTCAACCCTGGGAATTTTCTGAAGTCAGCTCTGAGTGAGCGTGTTTCCAGTCTCCAGCCCTGTGCTGGCCTCACATGCGCTTATTAGAAATCATCCGAATGGCAGATTCACTGCATTTCTAGACACTTGCCCTGTCCCCGTGACAACCGTATTCCCAAGATGACCCAACCACATTCCCGTCATACACAGCCTTCCACAAAGTGACATCGACTTTGCTCCCATCAAAAGGCAGTCCCATGTGCCCACTCCTTGAGCCTGAGGGGGCCTGTGACTGTGCCAGAGCTCAGCCACGCAGCTCTCAAGGCTACCTCAGGGGGGAAACTGCTGCCCGGCTTTCCTGGGAAGAGCCACTCAGCCACCATTCCGAGAGGAAGCCCAAGCCACACGGGCAGACCATTTGTGGGTATTCTGCCATCCGCCCAGCCAACAGCAGCGCCCCAGAGGTGTAAGTGAAGAAAGCGTTACAATCACTCCAGCTCCAAATGCCGCTTGACTGGCAACCGTATAAAAGTCTGTGAGCAGAGGGTGCTGATGGCAGCCTCGGCAGCCCGGAACCACGAGGGGATGAGGGGTAACAAATAACAAAACGAGCACTGTGGCTCTCAGGCACGAAGCTTTGGAGTGACTGGAGTAATCCATCATTGGAATGCCATCAGAATATTTCTCAAGGGACACTTATGCAACATTACAACAGAAAATGTTCTTCTGCCATGATCCTTCATCCATCTGTCATATCTTGATTGGCATCGAATGTACACTAAGTACTGTTTCATTCACCAAAAGCAAGAGGAAGATGGGGTGCTGTCTTTAGCCAGCCAAATGAAAACTTAGGTGAGGAGGAAAATATGCCAAAATGACGACAGCACTTTGACCCAAGGGGAAGGACGTAAGAAGTGGACTCAGCATCCTTTCCCTCTCCACCTTTCTGGTTCCTGGCTCCTCAGACACACGCGTGACTCAGGGGCATGGAGACCTCCGGCTCCACCCCTGCCTTCAGTCCCCAGCCCAGGCTCCATGTCAGTGCCCTGTCCCCTCTCTCTAGAAACATCTCTACACATTACCCTCATTACTTCCCCAAAGAGACGTGGGACAGTGCCACTCCCCTCCTTCGCACCCTGCACAGAAAGGGGGGTGGTGAGTGAGCAGCAGGGGGCGAGATGGGGAGTCACTGCCCTGAGCCACTCAAAAGAAAAGCCCTAGTGTTTAGAAGGTGCTGCTCTTATTTTCTCTGAAACATTAGCTCCTGGAAATCAGGGGCTCAGTCTCGCACATGGTCTCCAAGGCCTCCAGGATGCCCTGGGGGCTTCCCTCGGTCAATTCCAGCTCTAACCAGGGCCACCTGGAAGGCTGCAGCGGTCGCCCCGACCACTGGCCCACACAGTAGGTCTCCACTTCTGAGAACCACACCTCCATGTGCTCCTTCTCCAAGAAGAGCGGGACAAGGACAACTGCAGAGTCCTGAGTGGGATTCTCCCAAACACCCGTGAGGCTTCTTTAAGGAAGGCAAGTCTCCATTTTTAAACTCACATATTTGAATTCTTGTAGATGAAGCATTGCTGGTCTGCTCCCAGATAGCTCAGGCACCCAAATCTCACCTCCCACACTAAGAAAGGATTTGAGATATTGGACTCTGTATTACTTAAAGCTGTTTTGGGTTTTTCATCAGGAATGGAAAGCATTAAAGCGTCTCGCACGTCACTCTCTGGTTTATGGAATTCTTGCACTAGGGAGCTCTTTTTATTTTACTGTTTTCTTTAACAACCAGGGAACTGGGAAGTTCACAAAGAAATTTTCCAACTGCCTTTAGTGACCCTTAACCTGAGAGGTTTTGCCTAATCTGTAAATTGGAGTGAAAAATATTTCTGTACCTTGGGAGCGGGAACTGTTTGTCTTTGAGGGAGCAGGGCGCCCACTAACAGTGGGGCTACCCAGACATTGTGCTTCTTTGTCAGTTGCTACAAACCAAAAACAGCTGCGAAGTCTCAGCGGCTACCTTATAGTGACCCATGGAAGTTGAGGCTAATCCAGATCATTCTTAATAACTCACAACTGCCACCTTTCGCCATCTAATTTTTTTCTCACTTACAAATGCAAAAGAGAAATGACAGTCTGCATGGAAATCCATTTCCCTCCAACTAGACACAGATTTTCCCCCGAGCCAGGAACAAAAGTTAGCCCCACAGAGCTGTGTTGCTGTCATCTGAATATGCTTTAGTTTAGGCGATCATCACCTTTAACAAACCAAGATCTGAGAAGGAGATACTCCTGCCTGTCATGACCTTTCCCCAAAATCCAGTAGGGGCAGATTCCTGGGAATTATTAGGCTGCTTGTAAATGTAAGAGAACAACGTAGAAGGTTTAGGCTGAAGGACTCAGCAGCCCAACAAATGTTCTGCTGACGCTAAATGCCCTTTGGTTTTCGATCATTTTCCTGTAATTTTTCATTTTCAAGGTAATGAATTTCAGTGAAGGAGAAAAACAACAGATACAAGAATGACACATAACCTCCTAAATGAAAAAAAATAAATCATTCTGCACTAAATTTAAGCATTCTATCAATATTTTGCATCTATTTACTAAATCCAAAAGGAACTGCTTAACATGAAATCAAATATAAAATTTCCTTCAGGCACTGAGTATTACTTTTTGCCTTAGAGCAAACACAAGGCAGAAAGCTTGTCAATGCCAGGCTAGACATTGGTTGATTTTAATACCTACAAATACAGCAATTATACTGTCAGGCCACACGTGGAACTTTCTAGTCTTACACTGAAATTAGATCTATACACATGCAGAGGTAAAAGGACGTGATCATATTACCGTATTTCATCAAATGTAAGGCTGTGAACGGTAAGATATAAAGCACGTCATGATTTAATGTATCATGAGAAAAGAAAAAAGGAATTCTGCCTATCAAAATTAAGCACAATACTTTCTAATCAATCACATGTAAAATACATCCCAGTTTTTGAGAACAAAACCTTAAAATTGATGCAAACTGGTCCTCCTCTGATAGAACGAATCATGCAAGCACTAAAAAGGTCATTGGGAACAGACAGCAGGTCTCCCACCTCCACGCCGTGTCGTTTGCAGCATCTGGCCCTTACCCAGGAGCATCCCCCACTCCCGGCTGAACAACACAAATTGTCTCTGACATTGCCAAATGCCCCTGTGGGCAGAGGCCAAAACTGCCCCAGTTGAGAAACACTGAAATAGCGCAATTTGCTTTTATCAGCTTCACAATATAATTTTGCATGTGCGAACGTATGAGACAGACTCACAACTGCAAAGTGCCCTGTCAGATGAGACAAACCTCAAAAACAGCACGTGTGTAATCAGCTGTTCCGCGCCCGAGAGAGTGTGCTGGCCGCCCCACCGGACAGGTCACAAAAGACCCTGGATGAGCACATGGCATCATCACAAGAGTTTACAATCTGTATGCCATCCAATAAAGGTGAAAATAAATTAAAGAAAATAAAAATAAAGAAACCACAACACAATATTCTGGGCCTATAGGATGAAAAAATGAAAAAAGTTTAGTATTTTCCACGACTTAGCATCGTGGAAGAAGCCCAAATGCCCATCAACCCATGAAAGGATTAATAAATTGTGGTACATGTATACCATGGAATACTGTGCAGCCTTAAAGAAAGATGGAGACTTTACCTCTTTTGTGTTTACATGGATGGAGCTGGAACATACTCTTCTTAGCAAAGCATCTCAAGAATAGAAGAAAAAATATCCAATGTACTCAGCCCTAATATGAAGCTAATCTATAGCTTTCATATGAAGGCCAAAACCCAATTATAGCACAAGAATACAGGGAAAGGGGAAAGGGAGGGGAAGGGAGGGGGGAGGATGGGTGGAGGGAGGGCAATTAGTGGGAACACACCTACGGTGCATCTTAGCAGGGTACTGGTGAAACTTATTAAAGGTAGAGTATCAATGTCTTTATATAGTGATCAAGAAA
>CAUYON010066289.1:0-17175 GCA_963573935.1 Arctocebus calabarensis | reverse complement strand
TGAGACAGAGCCTCAAGCTGTCACCCTGGATAGAGTGCCCTGGCATCACAGCTCACAGCAACCTCCAATTCCTGGGCTCAAGAGAGTCTCTTGCCTCCTCCTCCCAAGTAGCTGGCACTATAGGCGCCCGCCACAACGCCTGGCCATTTTTTGGTTGCAGTCGTCATTGTTGTTTGGCAGGCCTGGGCTGGATTTGAACCCACTAGCTCAGGTGTACGTGGCTGGCACCTTAGCCCGTTGAGCCACAGGCGCCGAGCCAGTGATGAATTTTTTAATATATATATATGCTGTTGGATTTGGTCTGCTAATATTTTGCTGAGGATTTTTGCATCTCTCTATGTTCATAAGGCATATTGGTCTGTAATTTTCTTTTTTGTGTTGTGTCCTTTTCTGGCTTTGGTAGCAGGGTAATACTGGCTTTGTAGAATGAGTTAGAGAGGATTCCTACTTCTCATGTTATGAAACAGTTCCAGTAGCATAGGCACCAGTTCTTTGTAAGTTTGTAGGATTTGGCTGTGAATCTGTCTAATCCCAGACTTTTGTTGCTGTTGTTGCAAGATATTTTATTACTGATTCAATCACACTACTTGTTGTTGGTCTGTTCTAAATTTCTATTTCTTTGGGATTCAAGCTTGGGAGGTTGTGTGTTTCTAAAAATTTATCCATTTCCTCTAGATTTTTTTGCACATGGGAGTATTTATAGGTGACCTGTTGTATTCTGTGGTATCAGATGTAATGTCTTTTTTTCCCACCTCTTATTTGAATCCTCTCTCTCTCTCTCCTTGGCAAATCTAGCCAGTTGTCTGTCAATGTTGTTAATCTTTTCAAAGAAACAACCTTTCATTTCACTGATCCTCTGTATATTTGTTTATTTGTTTCTATTTCTTTTAGTTCGGCCCTGATAGTCATTATTTTTTGTCTTCTAGCTCTTGGTTTGAGTCATTCTTGTTTTTCCACCTCCCTAAGGTGTGACATTAAGTTGTTAATTTGTGATCTTTCTATCTTTTTAATGTAGCCAATTAGTGCTATGAACTACCCTGATACAGAAAAGGCAGTGCTAAGAAATTATGGTAGCTTAATAATTCTGGTACCCCAGAAATTATGGTAGCTTATATTACCATCATTACTGAAACAAAATAATTTTTTTATTTTTGTCTTGATTTTTCTAACTATTCTGGATGATTTGTTGTTAATACAATACAGTATTTCCTAAATTACTTATGTATACACATATACACGTGTATTCAAATTCTTTTTTTTTTATTGAATCATAGCTGTGTACATTAGTTCAATCATGGGGTACAGTATGTGGCTTCACATGCAATCTGAGATATTTTTATCAACCTGATTGACATAACATTCATGAGATTTCCTCTTTTACTATGTGAAAACATTTTTGATCCATATTTAGAAGTTTTCTCCTGACCCTTCAAATATGCACCACATTCTTTTATCTTGTAAAATGAAATCATACTGCGTTTGCTCCTCTGCAACTTGCTTTCTTCTCCTATATTTATTCCTGACTTACTTCCAGGTCAATATATACAAATCCACCTCCTTCTTTCTGTTAGCTGCATAGTATTCCAAGTATAGATCTTTACTTATTTATATATTTTTCAAACCTGTGCAAACATAATCCAGTGTACTGGGTTCTTAGAACTGACCTTCCTCAATCAAAGTACATGTGCATTTAGAATTTTGAAGATAGGGCTTGTTCTAGGGCTGGAGCAGGAAAAGTACATGACACAGCTAGAATCTTCTATTATGTCAGAAAGTAAAGAAATGCTTACTGAAAGATGGACACCTATCAAAAGGACACAGGAAGTAGCTCAAAGGGCTCCCATTGGCCAAATCAGGGGCAATTTTAACATTGGAATAAATAACAATAGTAAGGAATAGTAAGGAATTATAACCCATTGAATAGAAATAGAAAATCATGCATCCACACTGATATCAATACATAATGAATAAATAAATGGGAAGCAACGCCTTCTTCACAGTGGAATGCCATCTAATCCATGCAGAAAGAATAATGGAAATAGAGAATCAAACAGCACTGTCAATCATGGTGGAGAGAATCAGTTGAGGTAGGAATTGTCAATAGATGTGAAAGCGGGGTGGAAGTTTGATTAGGAATGAGATATTGCTATAATCTCTGAATATCTCTTTACAAAATCTCATTATATTACCAAGAAAATAATCATGATATTATGATGACGAAAAATGGCAGACACAACCAGGTAATGAGACATCACCAGTGTTAGGACAGGTCAACACTACTTGCCTCAAATGGATACACTGAGAAGAACACAATATCCGTTCTTGGTGCTCCTGAATCTTACTATGAGGAAACATCAGATCAGCTCAGGTTGAAGGTCATCCAATAGAATGTGAGTCCCATAGTTAGTTTCTATCAAAGACATGAGAAAAACAGGAAAAACTGTAAGAAATGTTCCAGTTTGGAGGAGTCTAAGGAGACATGGAAATTAAATGCAGCATGTATTTCTAGATAAGATCAAACAGGAAATAGAGACTTTTTAGGACAGGTGGGAAATGTGAATGGGGACTATGGATTGAATGGCTGTGGTTTATCAATTAGTATCTTTGGAGGTCATATACTGATTTTGTGTCCTAGTTTTCAGGGAAATATACCAAGGTTAATGATGATGTGGATATAAAAATTTAAAATATAGCTAATAGAGAAAATTCAGTAGTCTTAGCAATTGGAGAAAGTAATATAGGAGGTCTCTATAATTTTTGGAAGTTTTCAATTATTTCTAAATAAATTACAATTTTTTAGGAGAAAGGCAAGGTGATATATGTGGAAAGATCATATGGACAGGATTCTATTAACAGTGCCATGCTCCATACTGGAGCCCAAAGCTGAAAGAAAAGAGTAACACTGACCCAGACTTTATTTAAGATTTTGATGTACTATTCATTATAAATTCTTTGCAGTAATTTAGATTTCTTTACATATTGTATTTTGATTACTGAGTTTTGAGCACTTCTGTGAACTGTGTGCTCAAGGCAAATGACTCACTTTCCTCACCTTTGTCCTAACCCCAAAAGAAATTATAGCTGAATATGAAGAATATGGGAAAACATAGAGACAAACAGGATAAATACATTTCTGGACATATTTATAAAAATAAAGCATTCCCACCAACAGTGTAGAAGTGTTCCTCTTTCTCCGGTCCTCAGATTGTAAATAAAATTCTTTTCAACAATATCTTCCTAACTTCCAGTTATTTATTAGATGTCCCACAGAGATTCACTCATATACAGAAAAATATAAAGGCTGTATTTTCTTTATATGTCTGAATTTATATATATTGTGTGTAAATTTTTAAGACTTGATGTAAATTGTCTCCTATACCAGTAGGAACTTGATTTCCAGTATCAACAGGAAATGATGGCATGATTAAATGGGTAATTTTGAAAGTGTTTCCTAAAGGGACTAACTGCTGAGATATCGGCAGCTTCGAGGGTAACAAATAAGAAAAGTGAAGGAACTCAGAGCTATTAGCAGTGGGGGGCTGTGTCTCTCTGGACCTGGAAGAATAAGGAGGAAGAACAGCATTGAAAGCCAAAAGGGGCTTGAACACTGAGGGAAGGGGCAGAGCCTCAGAGGGACAGGATTGGCACCCTGAGTGGAGGGGAGTCTTGGTGGGACAGGGTTGAAACACTGAGGCCAGAGCCTTGGAGGGACATGGTTTCATTGAGGGGCGGAGCCTTGGAGGGACAGGGTTGGGACGCAGAGTAGAAGGGCGGAGGCTTGGCAGGACAGGCACGTGGGTACTGTCTGACGGGTTGTGGAGATAAACACCTCGTCCTGTACACTCTCCATCTTCTAGGGCTTCCATGGGTGCCTTCTGGCAAGGCCAACCCAGGACTAGAGGAAAGAGATCCCATTAATGCAATTCAAATAGACAGGCCTGCCAGGGCCCAGAGCACTGCAGACAGGGATAGACATTGGATCTCTTAGGGAAACAGAAGATGTCCAGCACAACATATAGCCCGACCAGCCATATTTTCACAAAGCCCAGTTTTATTGCGGTGGACCATCTGTAAGTTGACCACCCAAGGGGCTGTAACAAATGGTCCATTCACAGAGGTGGTCAAATAAGGAGCTAGCCCTTCTGTACTTTAAGTACTTATGGTTCATGTCCAGTCTATGAAAATTAGGACAACTTAGAGAGGTGGTCAGTGTAGGGAGGTGATTAACTATGGAGTTGCTGCTGCATTTTTCCCCCTAACACTTATTCCCTAAAAGTATTTTATTCACTCTCTGCTAATTTTTATTCTCTGTTTCTCCTTTGTCGTGCATTATACACAATAATGTGTAAGTGTGCAATTTGTTGACTGAACAAAGAAATGATTCTTTATTGGATGTACACACTCTTAGAAAACCAAAAGAACAAACTAGGTCAAAAGTTATTAGAAGAATGGAAATTATAAAGATCAGAGCAAAAATTAATGAAATAGAGACTAGAAAATCAATAGAAAGATCAACACACCTAAGTTTTTTTTTTTTTTTTAAAGATAAATAAAGTTGGGCGGTGCCTGTGGATCATTGAGTAGGGTGCTGGCCTCATATATCAAGGGTGAAGGGTTCGAAACTGGCCCCGGCCAAACTGCAACAAAAAATAGCTGGGCGTTGTGGTGGGCAAAGGTAGTCCCAGATACTTGGGAGGCTGAAGCAAGAGAATTGCCTAAGCCTAAGAGTTGGAGGTTACTGTGAGCTGTGACGCCACAGCACTCTACTTAGGGCCACAAAGTGAGACTCTATCTCTAAGAAAATAATAATAATAAAATAAAAATAAATAAATAAAAAATAAAGTTGACAGACTGCTAGCTATGCTAAAAAAAAAGGATGGAAGACTTAAATTAATAAAATTAGAAATGAAAGAAGAGAGAGTAGAACTGATACCACTGAAATACAAAAGATCCTAAGAGACCACTATGAGCAATTATATACTAACAAATTGGATAATCCAGAAGAAATGGATAAATTCCTAGATAATTAGAACCTACCAAGACTAAATTATCAAAAACATAGAAAATCTGGATAGAGCAATAAAGAGTAAGGAGATTTCATCAGTAATAAAAAGTTTCCCATCAAATAGAAGCTGGGGATCTGATGGCTCACTGCAGAATCCTACCAAACATTTAAATATCAAATGATTTAAAAAAAAAAAATGAAGAGAAGCAAAATTGTCCAGCTTATTTAAGGAGGCCAATGTTACTCCGATTAAAATCAGATAGTTACTACAAGAAAAGAAAATTATAGGCCAATAACCCTCATAAACATAGGGGCAGAAATGATCACATTATACCAAGAAACTGAATTCAACTGTACATTAAATGGATCACACATCATGCTTGAGTGGAATTTACACTTGAGATGCAAAGATGGTTCAACATATGCAAATCAATCAATGCAATACACATTTACAGAATGAAGGACAAACCATGTAAGCATTTTAGTAGATGTGGAAAAGGCATTCAACAAAATTCAATGTCCTTTCATGATAAAATCTCTTAAAAAATAGGTATAGAAGAAATGTACCTAAGGGCAATAAGGAGCATGTACTCCAAACCCATAGAAAACACCATACTCAACAGTGAAAAGCTGACAATGTTTCCTCACAGGGCTGCTAACCTGTAGCCCACAGGATGCATGCACATTATTTGAGACGTATTTTGTTTATCTGTGGTGTTAGATATTGTAAGAATTAGGCACAAACCTTTATTATTTGCTTATCAGCTTTCGTTAGTGTTTGTGTTTTTAATGTGTGGCCCGAGACAACAATTCTTCTTCCAATGTGTAACAGGAAAAAAAAAAAAAAAGGTTGGACATCCTTGCCGAAGGTAAAAAGGATACATTCTCACCACTTCTATTTGACATAGTAATGGAAACCCCAGCCAGAACAAGGCAAGAGAAAGAAAATGTATTCAAATCAGAAAGGAAGAAGTTAGGTTGTCTCTGTTTGCAGATGACATAAATTTATATGTAGAAAACCCCAAAGATACCACCAAAAATCTTACAACTGATAAATACATTTAGTATGTTTGCATAATAATAACACAAAGTCAACATATAAAAATCAGTAACATTTCTACACACTGAGAATGACCTATCCAGACAAGAAATCAAGAAAACCATCTCATTTAAAATAACTACAGAAAGATAGACTAAAACATTTAGGAACAAATTTAACCAAAGTGGTGAAAGATCTATATGCAGAAAACTATGAAACATTGATCAACAAGATTGAAGAAGCCATAAATGGAAACATACCCTCTGTTCATTGTAAGAATTAATATTTTTATAATGTTCCAATGTGATCTAAAGATTTAGTGCAATCCCTGTCAAAATTCCAGTGAGAGTTTTCAAAGAAATAGTAAAAACAATACTAAAATGCATATCAAACTACAAAAGACCCCAAAGAGCCAAAACAATTTTGAACAAAAAGAACAAAGCCAAGGTCATCCCACTATCTGATTTGAAAATTTGGTCAAAAGCCATCATCATCAAAATAGCATAGTTCTGGCATAAAAACAAACATGTCGACCAAGGGATCAGACAGCCCAGAAATAAGTGCATGCATTGATGGTCAATTCATCTTTGACAAAGATACAAGAACACGCAAGGAGGAAAGGACAGTCTCTTTGATAAATTATGCTGGAAAAACTGGACAGCCACATTCAGAGAATGAAATTAGATCTTCATGCCACACAATATACAAAAATCAACTCAAACTGAAGTAAAAACTGTAAGACCTAAACCTGTAAAACTACTAGAAGAAAACTTGGAGAAAAAAAACTTCTACAACATTGGTCTAGGCAAAGATGTTTTGATTACTACCTATGCTTTTTTGCCAAAAAAAGGCAAAAAAAGCAAAAAAAAATAGCTAAATGGAATCAAGCTAAAAAGTTTCTGCTGTGTGGGCAAAGAAACAATCAACAAAGTGGAGAGACAAGTTAAGGTATGAGAGAAAATATTTGCAAACCACACACACAGTGCCAAAATATGTACACACATTTTAAGAAAGGAAATAGCTGTATTAAAATTGTAATACTCGAGTCATGTTTGACTTCTGTAATTACAAGAGATACAAGATGCAGTATACAAGATAACAACCATTATCCATATATACTGAATATTACAGTTTTAATACAGCTTTTTCCTTTCTTGTGTATACATTTTAGGCACCCCCTGTGCATCTGATAAAGTGATAGTATGCATCTCTAAAAGGATCTCAACTCAATATTAAGAAAAGAAATAATCTAATTTTAAAAATAGGCAAAACATTTCTCAAAAGAAGACATACAACTGGCTGTCATGTATATGAAAAAATGCTCAATATCGGTATTCCTCAGGGAAATATAAATTAAAACAATAAGATATCAGAATAACACCTGCTAAAATGGCTGTTACCCAAAAGATGAAAGGTAACAAGTGTTGGCAAATTTGTGGAGAAAAAGAAACCTTGATACAGTATTGGTGGGAATGTATTATTTAGTACAGGCATATTTGAAAACAGTATAGAGGTTCCAAAAAATATTTAAAAACAGACTTATCACATGACCCAGCAATGACATTGCTGGGCATTTATCCACGGGATGGGAATCGGTATGTTGAAGACAGATCTGCATGCTCACAGTCATCACTGCATTATTATAGGCAAGATGTAGAGTCAACTTGTGTCCATCAACAGGTAAATGGATAGGACATGTGGTACATAGACACAGCGGAATACTATTCTGCCTTAAAAAAAAGAAATCCCTGTCCTTTCTGACAACATGGATACACATGGATGACATTATTACAAGGAAAATAATTCAGGCCCAAACATGCAAATGCTGTGTGAACTCACCTATATGTGGAAAACTCAAACTCATAGAAACAGAGGAAAAGATGGTGCTTATCAGAGGCTGGAGGTGGAAGGATTGGGGAGGTGTTGAAACAAGGACACACGATTTCATTTATACAGGAAGAGTAAGTTTAAGAGGTCTGTTATATACCATGATGATGACAATACATCATTTAGTCAGAAATTACTCAGAGTAGATTTAAGTGTTCTGGCCAAAATAGGTCAGTATTTGAAGTAATGTGGATGATTTAGTCATTCCACAATGTTTTTATATATGTGTGTGTGTGTGTATGTGTATATATAAATATATATATGTCATGTTTACACAATAAATACATAGTTTTTATTTTTAAAGTAAAAAATTGGCAAAACCATTATACTCACCCTTGCATACACATATACTATATATGAATGTGTTATATATATTTATAGTACATATGTCTGTATAAACACTTTCAATTTTTTAGTAGACAGGCATTATACTTTATAACAAGTTTTGTTCTAACTAGTGCCTAGTGCATTCATTTTTCACTAAATTCTTATTAAAGATTCATAAGGGAATATATTCAGATGGATAAATAAATGTATTCCAGATATTATAATAAATAATAGTATTCTTTTCATAAGGCAGCAATTGAAAACAATATTATTAGAAAGTAGTCACAATTTTTATGTTTTATACATCATAGGTTAAAAATGTCTCCTTAGTTCATTTATTCAGCAACCATCAAATAAGACTTACATGTATTACTAAATCCTGAAGATATCCAATGATCTAATTATTAGTTAATAAGATATTTCTTGTTTTCCTTCTTCTAAGCACCTGCTAGATTTATAATTTTCTACTCTTTCAAGTTAGGTGTGGCCATGCAACTTGCTTTGGTCAACAAAATATGAAGCAAAGTGGCACTCCACACTTTTAAAGTACAAGCATGTAGGAGCCAGTGGTCAATTTGCTACTCTACCTGCCCTTACCCTGGACATTCATGATAATATTAATGGTAGAACATTCTGGAATGAGAGCATGGATTACAGACCCTGCTTACCTGACATGAACCTGTATTACCAGGGGGAAATAAACCTTTGGTATTAAACCACTGAGACTTAGGGGCTATTTATCTTATAACATAAATCAGCTGAATTGGAATGATACAGCAAGATAAATGAGATTAGATTTTTGTCTTTCAGGGATTTCTTAGTTTCCTGAAGGAACCAGTTATAAAAGCAAATTATTATAAAGCAGCCTGGTAAGTGCCATTTAGAGATGTCAGAGACCACAGGACCACAAAAAAACAAAACTTCCGTGTGAGTTAGAGAAGGATTCATGAAGAGGTAACATCACAATTTGGCCTGGAAGAAAGTTTAAAGTCTACTCTGACAGAAAAAATTTAGATAAGCATTCCAAGATGAGGGACAGAATGAGGCGTGGCAAGTTTGCAGAATGACAGAAAGCCCTGAGTTTTGGGACACATATTTAGTCTAACTGCAACAGCCACTGGATACGATTCAGCGCTCCTTAGCACAGCTTCTGGAGCAAGCTTGGACTGAACCCTGACTTGGTGGCTGTCTTATCTGGGGCAAGCTACATGGCTTCCTAACACGCGGTTTCCCAACTTGTGCCAGAGACAATGAGACCAATCGCACAAAGATGCTGCAGGGATTAAATGACATATTTAAAAAAAAAATTCAGATTACTATGAGGGTACATACAATTAGGTTATGTTGTTTGCATTTGTTAGGTCAAGTGAGAGTTGCAGTTGATCCTTCCCCACAGTAGGTGTGCCTTACACCCCTACATTGTACCTGACAGGCGAGAGCTTACCACACCCCTCTCCCCTGCTCCTTTCCTCATCTTGAATTTAATATGTTTTTCTGATCTTAAAGCCTGTGGAGGTCTGCTGGGAAAGGACTTCTAAAAGGCAAATATGCCTGGAAGGCTGTGGTCCCAGGCCATTTTTACTGGCTATAAGTGAGTGGGGTCTCTGGAACCAAACAGAGCACACAGCTCTTTCTACAGTTGAAGGTGTTTATGCCCAAGATAAATGACATATTTTTAATATTCTTAAAGTGCTTGACAGTAGTGTGCAAAATATAAGTTGTCATTATTAACTAGTAATATCATATAGGCCATAAGAACTTAACTGATGGAGGTGAGACCAGGTTTCTCACTGCAGGTATGGGCAGAGCTAACCTAGAGCAGTCTACGGGGAAGAACAGGACAGGCTGAAGTGACCTGGGAACTCCCTTGGGCTGTCAGGAGAGGGTCAGGATAGGACCCCCTGGCGATGGGTAAGGATTCTCAAATGCTGACCTTGCCAAATCATATCCCCTTATGTTTTTAGCTTTTATGCAATAAGGAGAATCTAAGTTTATTCATCAAACCTATAAATAGAGTGAGGACATAAGCTATCTCTGGCCTGCAGAGCAGAACAAGGGACAATTAGGGCTCCAAGTACACCCTCATATGTAAAGGCTGCCTTGTCCCTGGTGATTAGACAAGTGCTTTCCAAACTTTGCTGAATACATTTTTATAGTATGATAATTTGTCCATCTAAGTGCTTATGGGTCTATTTTATGCCTTTCAATGCAATATCTTAATGTATTCAGGGTATATATGGAATAGGAATGAAGAATGCACATGACTTGCAACTTTGGTCTCAGGACCTATAATAGGATACACATTTATTTGGGAACATCATCGCCTAGATCCCTGGGGATGGCTATCATTAATTAACAAGAAAGGCCTTTGAAGTCATATAATTATCTTTTCCTCTTCTTTTTCCAAAAATCAGGAGAAAAAAGAATGAGCGAGAACAACTGTATGCTGTGTTTCCTAGCTATCATTACATACATCTTTGTAAGCAATGCCCACTGTTTCCTGCATTGGGCTTTGGAATCAGACAGCCGCAGATAAAGTTTCAAATTGGTCACTTATTTTATGGACAAATTAGTTTCCATAAGCTTCAGTTATTTTTATCTGAAAATGATGATGATAAATACACCTTCATCACAGAAACAAAAGAAGAATGAGATGAACTAGGCAAACTCACAATCTCCATAAATGTTGAACTTCCTTAACTCAAATGGCTATGAGTTTTCAAGTTATCATGTGGTATTACATACCATGATTAATTATATGGTTTCCATTTAACAGTTAAGGACAGAGTAACTGGAAATCTTCTACACTAACATCAGGAATATAAAATGGTGTACCCACTTTTGAGAACAATTTGACAGTCTCTTATGAAATTAACATACACTTATGCCTATAGCTCAGTGGTTAGGATGCTGGCCATGTAACACGAGGCATACAGGTGTGAATCTGGCCCAGGCCTGCCAAACAACAAAAACATAGCCAGGCATTGTGGTGGGCACCTGTAGTCCCAGGTACTTTGGAGACTGAGGCAAGAGAATCGCTTAAGCCCAAGACTTAGAGGTTGCTGTAAGCTATGATACCACGGAACTCTACCAAGGGTCTCACCATAGTGAGACTCTGTCTTAAAAATAATAAAATAAAATACCCTTACTATATATTGAAACCGTTCCATGCCTAGGTATTTACCCAAGAGCAATGAAAATATGTACCTTTACAAAGACCTATTCTCAGCATGCTTAACAGTTTTATTCATATTAGGTCAGACTTGACACAATAAAATGGCAATTATTCGGCAAATGAACAAGGACATCATGGTATATACGTTAAGATGGAATGCTACTCAACAGTAAAAGGACTGCTGCTGAGACGTGCAGCCACACATGTGAATCTCAAACCATTACGCTAACTGAAAAAGTCAGGCACCGAAAAACTACATCTGTGATAGTTCCATTTAGTTGATGTTCTAGAAATGACAAGAGTATAGAGATTAAAAAGACATCCGTGATTGTCATGGATCAGTGAGGAAGAGGGGAGGGGGCTGACCACATGGAGAGGCAAGAAAACTTTTTTGAGTGATAGAAATTTTGACTATACAGCTGGTTGCAGGACTGTGTGTCTGTATCAAAGCACATCTAACTGTACACTACTAAATGGGTGAATTTTGTTGTATGTAGATTATACTACAATTTTTTAAAAAATGAGCTAAGGAAGCAATTATAGTAGGAACCTCTAAGTCAACGGTTCTCAAGCCTGTCACGACCCACAGGAACTGCATTAAAGGGCCTTGGCATTAGGAAGGTTGAGAACCACCGCTCAAAGTAGTAAGAACATAGGATACTAGTGAAGAATTGAAATCCAGAGAATAATTCTAGAAAAAAGGAACCAAGAACTTGAATATTGAATATTTAGCCTCCCTAACAGGAGAGAGGCATACATTGGAACCTATCCTTAGGATAGTGAACTAACTCAAAATGTGAGTAAAAAAACAACAACCTTTTAGAAAAAGTGGAGTTGCAAGTTCACTAGAATAATTTTGGAAGTCCCTTCCACAATTTTTGTATGTGTGTTTGAGAACGTAGAATTGTCCAAACATTTCAAGATCTATTTTAAAAATAACTTGCTATCTAAGCTTCCTTCCAGAAATATTTTTTCCTACTAAACAGCTTCTACTTTTACAGCTTGTTTTTAAGTACTATATTCTGATGCATTTGTATTTAAAGTGATGAAATAATACGACTTCCTCTTAAAGTAAAAAATAGAAAACTCAAAAGAAAAAAAAAAAAAAGAAGAATGCTTGAATTGTACTTTCTGCACATGCTTGTTTTTTGTGATTATGTACATTATTGGGCTGCCTTTACAACAAAGCCAGCTTTCTAAGGGATAAGATAACATTTGGAACAAGGAATCATTCTGTAAGTAGCTGTGAAACTTGGCCTTTATAAATTCTTTCTTAAAATCAGTATGCTAAACTCAAATACAGTATTGGCCAGGGGACTATGGTAAGATTGGCAGACATGAGAAATCAAAATAAGAACACCTGAAGTTTAAGAGGCTATTTTTGTATTTCTTCCCTCTTCTCATCTGTGAGGGACTGTTTATGTTTCCTTGGGTGGATTGATAACATGGTAAATAAAGACCTTTTTCCCTAATTTTTTTTTTCTACCTAAGTCCTACTTTGGTTTCAGCTTGGTTGGCTCTTTATTGTGGGCTGTTTTGTTTTGTTTCTCTTGCTATCAGAGCCACCCAGTGCTGAAAACATCACCATCAATGTATTAATAATGGTGATGACATATCAACTACATTCTTACAGTCAAGAAGCAATTTTGGAGGGCCTGTATTCCCAATGTAATATTGCAAGTGGGGCAAAAGACTATTTTTAGAAAGCAATATTGTACATGTCATAATGCTCGAGCATCCTCCATACACTTTATGCACAGTGGTTCCCTGGCTACTGAGAACCTGCCCCAGATATATTCTGGAAGTACATTGTCATGTCCACTGCATTTGACAATCATGAGGTACAGAATGTTGTTACCTAAAATTTTCTGCGCAGGTGCTAACCCAAGCCTCAAACTCAAGTCTTCTGACTCCTTGACCTGCTGTTCTACCACACGGCCGTTGTAAGATATACTCTTGGCAGCACCTGTGACTAAAGGAGTAGGGCTCAGGCCCCATATACCAGAGGTGGCGGGTTCAAATCCGTCCACGGCCAAAAACTGCAAAAAAAAGATAATAATAATTAATAATAATAATATTTTTGCTTCCTAGTAAGATGAAAATTGAGCAATAGGATTTGGGTGTGTGGTTGTCCTTCATTCTCCACCCAGGTCTTGTGGGATGAGATCAGATGAAGTGTTAAGGAACCAGATTGGAGGCCACATTCCAGGTCCATCCTGGGCTAGTCTGACCCTGACTTGGGATGTGTGATGGACAGTGGGCTGGCGGGAATCCTCCAGGGAATGACTGAAAAAGCATCTAGAAAAGCTTTGCTGATCTTACTCCCTTATCCCTTTACCCCATGCCAGAAATCTCTATAACTCTGTTCTTTGTGTGAATGTATTAAAGATTCTGTTAAATATAGTCATTATCCATGTTGAAGAAAAGTTCCAATACATTTCTTCATTTGTTCAGCAAATGTATATCGGCTACTTATTATGTGCCAGCCAGTTTTCTAGGATCTAGAGGTACAGCAATGAATAAAGCGAAGTCCTTCACACAGATTTTGAACATTCTCATTGATATTATTAGGAATTCACGTCTACTACTATCAGAAAACTTTGGGGACATTGAGAATCCATTCTGAATGAGGTATGTAGTTGATGGGGGAAGATGGTGGTCTCTCCTCAGTGAATAGGCTGCTGAGGGTTGGTGCCCATTAGAGAATACTTGAAAACCTGGAACCTGGACGTCAGGAAAACATGGCAGGCAGTGTGGACCTGCTCCAGTGGGAGGAAAGATCTATTTTGAAACTGCCCCCACAGTGCTAAGCAGTGATTTTGGAGAGGGGATAAATTAGCTCTATAAATCTCAGGGCAAAGTGTTTATTTCTATGTGTCTGTGGGCTGGCTGGAACATCCCTCCTGGTCTCAGTGGAGCTTACTCACGCTTCTGCAGCTTGGTTGCCTGGAAGTGACCCACATTGGGCTTGGCAAGCCTTTGACTTCAAGCTGCAGGATGGGTGCAGATTTGCAACTTGTGTCTCAGGTTTGTCTCATGCTAAGAGCAGTTTAAGAGGGAAAACTTTAGTGCAGGAGCACCTTTCAGGCCCCTCTCATGTCACCTTTCCTAGCACCTCATTGTCCAAGGCAGGTGTCAAGGGCCAACCCCAAATCAAAGGGTGGGAAGTAAGTAAACGTTGGCCACCATGAGGCTAAAGCAAATGGCAGAGCTAAATAAACCTGGTTAACTACGAAGTGGGACAGCAAGGCAGGGGCAAAAAAGAATGAATGTTTTTGAACAATAATTTAATCAACCACGAGAAGAAAAGAAGGCTCAGGGCAGAGACATAGATCGACTGATGCAAATTGTCTATAAAAGCATGTTACCATTCTGACTGACTTCTCATTATTTTTTCCATTATTTCATACTCTCTTGTTACTACTGTACTTTTTCCTTTCAGAATTAGTTTCTTTCCTAAATATAAAAACCTACTTCTTAGAATAAAGGTGCATTGAAATTGCTTAATTTAGTGACTTCCAGCTGATTTTCCAGGATTCTCAAGCCGATTACTGCCGAGTTTTCAATGAGGATGAAAACTAAAGCAAATGCACCTGCCGTGCCATTGCCTGGCTGCAGCAGCTCTGACAGGGACCCAGCATTACAGCCCGTAGGCTAGATTCAGCTTCTCCCAGCTGAACTTATCATAGTGGTTTTTACAATATTGCCTTTAGAGTCTTAAACTGTACTGGAGAAGCGGTGGACCAACAAAGCTTAGGATAGAGTGGCGGGCAGCTTCCACTTATTTACATAATTTTTTAAGTAATAGGATTAGATATAACTTTCATGATTCTTGTATATTTCGGTATTTTTCTAATCAAAATAATTTTTAAAAACTTTTGCTATGAGATGTTCCTCTTAGAAACTGCAATGGATACTCGGGATGTCTTAGAAAAGAAATGCCATTTGTCATATAAAACACATATATGGTGTTTTTTGTATTCTACATGTAATATAGAGTGAGTCCTTCGAAATATCAGTTTTAGGATTCCTTCCCCCGCCAACAATAAATGCTTGTACAATTCTTAAGTAATATTTTCTGGGAAATACTGGATGCAAATTTACCTATTAAATAATCAACATAGAATTTATAACAGGTAATGATTTTTAGCATTGCACCATGGTCTGTCCTTTTCCTGAACTCTACTTTAAAAGCTTCTTTAAGATTTTCGTGCATATGTAATAATACATTTTGAGGAAAAATCTTCCTACATAAAACAAATTTCTTAGCTTTAACTATATTTACATTTATCCTTCTGATGATAACATAAAGGACTGAAGTGTTTGTTTTGAAAAAGTGTATTGATTGTTTGACTTGAGTAGTTGTTTGTTGGAATGATTGCTTTCCAAAGCACATAAAATATATCATACTTGTATGAAAGATGACACATTCTTAAATTGTGAGAATTTTGGTTGCTTTCTTTGAGCTATCAGTAATTTTTGTTCTTTTACTTTTTATTGAGATATAATTCACACGCAATAAAAGGTACAAATCTGAGCTGCTCAGTCTGATCATTGTTAACAATTACATATACCTGTGTTACCACAACTCAAAACAAGATATAAATCATTCTACACCTTCCACCCAGAAGCAATTACTTTCTGATTCTTGACATCATTGATTACTTTTTGCCTCTTCTTGGGGTTTATAAAAATTGAATTATACAGTAAGAACTCTTGATCTTTGCTCAAAATTATTTGAAATTTATCCATATCATTCATTTCACGTAGCAGGAATACATGTCATTGTGTGAGTATATCGTGATGGATTCTTTACAGTTCATTCTACTGATAAACATTTGTGCTTTTATCAGTTATTTTAGCTATTATGAAGAAAACTATGAATATTCTTGAACAAATTATTTTGTAGACCAATGTTTTCATTTTTTATGGGTAAATGCCTAGGAATGAATTTCTGAGTCATAGAATAGGTTTCTTTTTATTATTGATTTATCAGAATTCTTTATACATTCTGGATACAAGTCTTACATATGTACATATATGTGATATTTATGTATATGCGCACATGTACCTATATATGTTAGCTACATGTAAAATATGTAACGAAAATACTTCCTCAGTCTGTGATTGCATATTTATAATTTTAGTACTGTCTTTTGGGAGGAATTTAAAAAAATTGATGGAGTTTTTATTGTTAGTGAGGGATTAGTAATTTTATACTTATTGTCAAAATTAGAATAAGTAATAGAAAAGGGGGTCATTTTGAGTTATACAGCAGTAAAATTATGAGTGAAATGAATAAATGAAGTCAGTGTCACATTGATCTTTTCTTGCCAATGTTCTATATTTTTGGTTGATTTACTGCTTAATTTTATATAAGAGAAAGAAGTTTTTCAACAGGTAATTATGCACCTGTAGAGACAATATTTCAATGCCACTTCTCTATAGGCAAAATAAGATATACAGTTGTTTGCCTGAAAATTGTATATATGAACAGTAGAAATGTTGAGATCGTGACATTTCCACTCAACTGTTAGAGGGACAGATGTCTACTAACTGCAGTGATTGCATTTTTATCCCCATGTGTCTAGTTTAAGAGTTAGGGGAAAGGGAGGGGAGGGGTGGGGGGAGGATGGATAGAGGAGGGCAATTAGTGGGAACACACCTACGGTGCATCTTAGCAGGGTACTGGTGAAACTTATTAAAGGTAGAGTATTAATGTTTTTATATAGTGATCAAGGA
>CAUYON010066288.1:0-13703 GCA_963573935.1 Arctocebus calabarensis | reverse complement strand
CAATCCAAATTCTGAATTTGATTTCTGACATCTCAGCCATCAGTTTATGCATAGTATCGTCATTTGTGTCCGCCAAATTGTTCCTTGGGTGGGTTGATCTATTCTGGTTGTTCATGTTTCCAGAGCTTTTCCACTGATTCTGCCCCATATTTATTTTGCACTGTTTGGCTGGGTGAGTAGGTAAGGATAAGTTGGGTTGGGGGGTTCTAGGAGTAGTGATTGACCAGTCCTTTGCCTGTAAGCTGGGACTGGTGTTTATACCTTTTCCCCTAGAGTTTTGCCAGCCCGTACTTTGCTACTGCCTGCGAAACTGGGGCCTTCTTGATGTGGTGGGGTTAAGTGACTCCGTCTTATTTTCAGCTGGTCTCTGTCTTACCATAGAGAATTGGTTAGTTTGTGTTGGAATCTGAGCTGTGGAGAAATACCAGCAGTTAGATCACCACAGCCCCCACAATAATTCCACAACAATTGGAAAAGGAAAATCAATCCTTCCCACTACCACACACCCAGTGTACCACATTGGAAAGTCCTCGGGTGATTGGCCTAGTTGAAGAGGTCCCAATCAATTGTCCCAGCCAGTACCAACCTCAAATCAAAGAGTTGAAAAGTCTCTAGGCGACTAGATAGCAGGAGTGTGCTGGCAGCTTTAGTATAACTCGCTCCAGGGTTCTGTGAGCTCGGGAGGGCCCCCCCCAGCCAGTAAATTAGTCTGGGAAGGTTGATGCCTCCTTCCCCAACTTGCCCCTCTGTCACACCCTGTCTCTGGTAACCCTGCAGGGCTGTGATCCAGTTCCCTCCAATGAGCAGATGCTCTAGAGGTTTGCGCCTGCCTAGGTCACAAGGGGCTCTGTGGCTCCTCAGCCAGTCCACCAGTTATGTCGGTGTTGGCAGTGGGGAGAGGTGAGGCCTGACAACCTGGGTACTTGATAGTGGGGTGGGGCGATTCACTCAGTTCCAGCCCTGTCCCTGATTGATGTTGCTGATAGAACAGAACAAGTTCGCAGAATTTCTGCCCTGTGGAAGAGACGCTGGGCTGCTAATAGTCCTGACCCAGTCCGTGAGCTTCAGCCCTTTGTCTCAGCTGTCATCCCCTGAGGGCCAGGTGCGGCTGAAGTTTAGCAAAGCTTTCTCAGCCCTGCTGCTCAATGCTTTAGGAGACCGCCTCTCCACTTTGTCCTCCTCTCAGCTCACTTTCTCTTACCACTCCCGAGTCGGGAAAACAGCACAGATCAGCAATAGCCCACACCCTGTCCACACCCCTCGAGAAAATGTCCAAGAATCTGGACTCCATGGGGGATAGACCTCCAGACCTCAAGGTGAGAGTGGAGGGGAGTGTCGGAGTTCCAACTTGCAGGTAGAGAATATATACAGTTTTATGCCTAGCAGGAGAGTGCTGCGGCACCCTAGTAGGGGAAGGAGTTCCGGTTTTTAGATGGCCTCTCCTGTGGGGTAGAGTGGGAGGACATCTGAACTCTACTCGCTTGTTTGTATGGAGGTATAGAGTATAATGCGAGCCACTCTTGTGGGGGAGAGGACTCCCGTCCACTTGGCGATGTGCCCTGTACCTCTTATTTGTATCCTTGAGGTTGTAGGTTGCTCCAGCAGGATTGATGTGTGTTCTTCGACCTTCTCTTTTGGCTCACTTCCAAACCGTTGACTTTCTTGCTAAATTTCTGTCCTTTAACTCTCCTTCTGGATGGGAGCGTCTGCAGATAGCTGGCTCCAGACCACCATCTTGGCTCCTCCCCCAAGGAAACTTTCTAGGTTGTAATTTCTGTATATCTTGATAAGATTTGTGTTCCACCATGTGTACATTTCAAAACTTTTATACATTTCAAAATTTATTGAATCTTAGACTTTGAGATTTTAACTTTCACCATATGTAAATTTTGTTTTTTAAAAAAGAACTGATTGTAAATACTACAATCAATGATCTCCACATTGAATTATTGAAAGGTAAAATGTAAAGATATCCTGCAACTTTCTTGGAAGCACATTAAAAATATCAGATGGATGCATGGGTAGTATAGGAATGGGTAAATGTGAGGTAAACACAGAACAATGTTTTAAAAATCCTGATGCTGTGTGTATGGGTATATACAGTAAAATTCTTCCATTGTTTCCACAAGTATAAGATTTTTTTTTTTTTTGAGACAGGGTCTCACTGTTGCCCCAGGCTGGAGTGCCACAGCATTCTAGCTTACAGCAATCTCAAACTCCTGAGCTCATGCAGTCTACCCCCCTCACCTTCCCAGAGTACTAGGATTATAGGGGTGAGCCTCTGCACTCACTCAAAATATTTCAAAAAAATATAAAAACATTTTTGCTATACTCTAAATCATATGAAACCATCTTCACATAAAATATATTTACTTGTACTGGACAATCAATAACTAGGTTCCTCTCTATTAGTTAACATTGGAAATTAGAAGATCCTGTCCTTTTTTAATGAATACTTACTGATTAACCAAAATTTCAAAGATGTAAATACAAATTTACTGTTAATGGTATAGTGCGTACAATTTTCAAAAATTTGCCATCTTATTCTTCTAATTCCAACTGATGTGAAGATGCTTAGGCTTCATTTATTGAAGATGGAACCACAGCAAATTATAATATGTCCTATTTACACTTGAATTTCTATAATCAAATTAGTATATTATTTAGATATTTGAGGAGTTTAGTTTTCAAAGATCCCATTAAGTTGTAGAATGTACAAGTAGTACTTAAAAGCTAAATAAATTCAAAAACTTTTTTAAAAAGGTTTTCTAGTTGTTAAAGAAACAACTGGATTTCTAGTTGTTAAATTTAGGCACCTGCTACCTATCCTGATCCCACTGCACTGTCCTCATCTCTAGGCATGTCACATTTCTCAAAACTCTCTTTACTCCTTTAATCACCTGCCTTGCTTCTTCTCTGTCACTTTTGTTATCTCTTTTTCTCCCTAGCTTTACTACTATCTAACTTGACTGATGGTTCCCCTTGGTTTTTTCTCTCATCTTTAATTCTTGCTTACTTACTTTCTGGTTATTCTTATCCCTTTCCACAATTTCAATTAGAGTCTATAGTCTAGGAAATCCCACAGGTCTGGATGGAGTCATGGAAAATTTAACATTATTCACATTTCCACTTTCCTCCCCCAAACTTACTAATTTTCCTTTACAGTCACTCTCTGTATCCATAGGTTCTGTATCCTCAGATTTAATCAACTGAAAATTGAAAATATTTGGGAAAAAATACAAATAACAATATAATAATAAATAATTCACATTTTTAAAACAAATGGTATAATAACTATTTACATAGCATTGCATTATATTAGGTGTTATAAGTAATATTGAGATGATTTAAAGCATTGGAGCAGATGTGCATTGGTTATGTACAATTATCTCATCATTTTATATAAAGAGCTTGAATATCTGTAGATTTTGGTATCTCTGGGGGTCTTGGAACCATTCCTCCATGAATACCTAGGGGCAATGGTATTCTTGTTCTCTTAATAAAGTTCAAGTTTGATCTAATTACCCTAGGAGGTTTTGTCCACATCGATTCTTCATTCTATCCACAGTGCTTCTTCTCACCCCTATACCTGTTCTGGAATCCAGGTTCTTTTCTCCATGGCTGTTGTGTACTATCTCTCAACTAGATTATTGCTATAACTTTCTAGAAATTCTCTATGCAATAGTAGACTAAGCCATTCTCTTCCCTATTATTAGAATCTTTTTTCCTGTAATATCAACATCAACAATAATCCATTGGTCATGTCACCTTCCTTTATTAACCTCTATTAGTTTCACATTGACTATAAAATAAAATTCAAACTTTTTAGCCTAGCAAATAAGACTTTTAGTTCCATTCACTATTGTAACTGAACATACCTTTCTACAACCACTATTCTCCAAACCAATACACCACTTTTCTCATAAATAGTAAAACTTTACATATCTTGCACCTTCTCTTAGAAAGTCAATCTCCACATACCTTCTTTTTGCCTCTTAGCCCGAGAAATAATGGCACTCAGATATAGTTGCTCTATACTAGTGTTTTTCAATCTTTTTTATCTCACTGCACACTTGAACCTATTAGTTAAACTTCCATGGCACACTTAAATTATGTTGAACAAAAAGAGTAAAAAAAGGAATTCATTTACTGTACCTTGAACGTCTTTCAAAAATAATTTAATTCATAATCTTTATAAATTTCTGTAGCACACCTTAGATCCTCTCATGACACACCAGTTGAAAATCACTGCTCTATACTCTGCTCTGCTCCTAAGACACGTTGTTCACATGTCCTTAGTAGCAGTTACCATTTAAATTGGTACATCATGTCTATAATTAAATCCCTGCTAGGGTAGTTACTTTACAAGTTATTAATCCATTGAGTATTAAACTCAGATTTAGCATGTCCATTAGTATCTAACTGAACAGTTGTTGAGATGTTAACCAAATGTACCACTCTCTTTTCTGTATTTAGAACTAGTATTTAAGAGGGACAAGTCAAATACATATCTAAATGTCAGCTGCAGTTCTGGTAGAGCTGAATTGGAGAACTCTTCTCAAATCTAGAGTTATCTGATAGCTGATAACAGCATTGGCAATGGCATGTATCATCTCTTCCGAATGTCTTTCATGACTAATGATCCTACCACTGAACGCTGATCCCAGTTCACTATGAAAAATAGGGACAAAATTAAAGGAAAATGGTTATGAATATTTCTAAAATCTTTGCTGAAGAACCAATCGCTGAATGTGTGCACATTATGTTGACAGGAATACATTAGTCAAGCTTCGTTTATGGCTGTAAAATACATGGCTTTTTAAAATCTGAAATAGCCCTAAAACTATGTTTCTCTTTTTAACACTAACTAATGGTTGCCAATAAACAATTGGCCGCTTTAATTTGAGCTACTAAAACTTTAGTTCTTATGGTCTTTGATGAAATATCTGTTGTTGTTTTTGTTTTTGAGACAGAGTCTTACCTTGTCACCCTCGGTACAGCATCATAGCTCACAGCAACCTCAAACTCTTGGGCCAAAGTGATCTTCCTCCTTCAGGCTCCCAAGTAGCTGGGAATACAGGCGCCCACTACAATGCCCAGCTTTTTTCTTTTTTTTTTTTTTTATGAGATGGTGTCTTGCTTTCACTCAGGTTGGTCTTGCTTGCCTTGGCCTCCCATAGCACTAGGATTAATGAAATATCTTTTAATTCCAATTTGTAGTAAAATGTCATTGCATATGACTTATAAGTTAAAATTAGTTAATCCATTAGTTAAAATTCTTTTTGGAAAGTGGTGTGAATTTAGAAGTAAATTATTTTCTCTGAATTTATTTAGAATTAAAAATATTAAAACTTTTATTATCTGCGTAGGACTGTGCATTTTCTTTACCGACAGCCTACATAATGCGTTATTTTATTGTAAGTTAAAGTTGTTCTGATAAAAATAAATATCTGTCATGGTTAAAAATAGTCATTTCTTTTATCAAGAAGAGAATTAATGAAATTGATATGTTATTATTTGTCATCTGACATAGCATACAAGGTTAGACAATGAAGTTGTCAAACTCATCCTAGAAAAAGTGCTATATACCTCATTGCTGGATAACACTATGGTCACCTTCAGAGTACTTCCCTTGGGAAGCACTTTTCTAGGGTGAGTTCACAAACATAATTGTCAGGCTATGGACAGTGGCAGTTCTAATGGCCATTCCAGAAAAAGAGTTCCAAAATTTTGAACTCTTTGAAGAGTGGACCAGACACTGGCATTGGTGCATAGCTTCCCAAGGGGAGTATTTTGAAGATGACCATAGTGCTATTCAACAATGAGGTATATAGCACTTTTTCAAGGATGAGTTGGCCAACTTAATTATCTAACCTCACATATTTCATCAAAAAGCCTTTGAGTCTGGTGCCTCAACATTACTGTATACCTAGCCAGTTTGTGGGACCCTCTTGAGCTGCCCCACCAGTCACAGGAACTGCAGCAAGAACGTGGCCCACAGCCGAAGGAGGCCAAGATCATGAGGCCACCAATCTGCCAGGGCAGAGAAGGCCCAGTGTTGAAGCTCCACCTCCTCTTTCTCCATTCCCTGCCCCCCATCCTCCTCCCTGCTTCTCTTCCTACACTCCTTCCTCCTCTTTCTCCCTCTCCCCTCCTCCAATCATATAGTATTTGTGTGTTCATGACTGAATTATTTTACTTAGCATAACATCCTCAACATTATCCTTGTTATAGTATGTGTTAGAACTTCCTTTTAAAGTGACTAATATTCCCTTATATGGATAAACCACATTTTGTTTATCCATTCACCCACTGTGTTAAAACTCGGGTTGTTTCTACCTTCTGGCTATTGTGAATTAAACTATAGTGAATGTAAGTGTACGAAAAAAAAAAAGCCTTTGAGTCTTTCAGAGTAATACAACATATGTATATTATTGTGTTTTTAAACTAGACAACTTAGCATGTCATATGATACAATCCTTTACACCTTTCAAAAATGAATGGAATAAATCCAAGCAAGGATATACTTTAAGAAATAATGTTTCAGGGCTGTGAGCAGTGGTTCACGCCTATAATCTTAGCAAACTGGGAGGCTGATGCAGGTGGATTGCTTGAGGTCAGGAGTTCAAGACCAGCCTAAGCAAGAGTGAGACCCCATCTGTACTAAAAAAAAAAATAAAATAACTAACCAGGCCTTGTGGCAAGCGCCTATAGTCCCAGCTACTTGAGAGGTTGATGCAAAAGGATCGAGTTTGACATTGCTGTGAGCATGATGCCAGGGCACTCTATGCAGTGCAAGAGAGTGAGACTGTCTCAAAAAAAATAATAAGAATAGGGCGGCGCCTGTGGCTCATCGAGTAGGGTGCTGGCCCCATATACCGAAGGTGGCGGGTTCAAACCTGGCCTTAGCTTAACTGCAAAACAGAAAAATAGCTGGGTGTTGTGGTGGGTGCCTGTAGTCCCAGCTTCTCGGGAGGCTGAGGCAGGAGGATCACTTGAGCCCAGGAGTTGGAGGTTGCCGTGAGCTGTGTGATGCCACAGGACTCTACTGAGGGCGATAAAGTGAGACTCTGTCTCTACAAAAAAAAAATAAGAAGAAGAAGAAGAATAATTATGTTTCTACCCCTTTAATATTTTAAAATAGAATAAAGTATTAAACAAAATCAAGAGGGAAGTTTATGGCATGTGCTCAGCTAGGAGTGTTTCTTTTTGTTTTGTTTTTTGAGACATCACTTTGCAGCCCTAGGTAGAGCGCTGTGACATCATAGCTCACAGCAACTTCAAATTCTTGGGCTGAAATGATCCTCTTGCCTCAGCTTCCCGAGTATCTGAGACTACAGGCACACCCTACAACACCTGGCTATTTACAGGTTGTTCTTGCTCAGGCTGGTCTCCAACTCCTGAACTCAAGAAATCCACCTGTGTTGGCCTCTTAAAGTGTTAGGATTACAGGTGTGGGCAGTTCTCCTACAATGGCTCCGCACGGCCCACAACCAAACACTGGTAGCTCCGTCTGTCTCGGTAGCTCAGTCTGGAGTCCCAGACATCACTCAAAGACCTCCACACTCTTGCCCCAGTTCTCCCAGGGCAGTTCAACTGAGTGCCAAGTCCAAAAGAAACCCAAACAGCTCACAGGTGGAAATCAGAACACATGACCCTCCAAGTTAGCCACACTAAGAGGAATGGATTTGGGGACATGAAGACAGGTGTCTCTGCCTCTGCAGCCTCCTTGTCATAGCTTCTTTCCAAAAACCACCTCTCAAGCTATTCCTGGCCACCTTGTCTCCAGACTGTTCTGGAGGTGGGGGTGGGGGTCACACAGAAGGGAAAAAAGAAAAAGGCCAGTTTCCTGAGTCATTATGTTCCAACCACCTCTGCCTCTGTGCCTCATGGTTCAGGTTACTACTATCCCTGAGTGACAAAACTCCAGTGACTGAATCACTTTCCTAGGCATGGAATAACTTGAGGCTCTGACAAGCCACATCTGGAAGGAGGAACCGTCACTGTCCAGATCAGCAACAGCAGCTTCCTCCCACGGGCAGGGCTGCCTGGGCCTGGCTCCAGCATTGCGCCCTGAGTTCTGGGAAGCCAGCAGCAGGCGCCCCTCCATCCTTCACAAGCTGCTCTTGCCTCCTTGATGAAAGGCAAATGGAAGGAACATTTATTGAGTACCTACTGTATATGAGGCACTTTGTCCAGTATTTAGAATAATATTCTGTTAAATCTTAACAAACTGTGTTTTTTCTCCCATATAAGAGGAATGGCTGTTCATTAGGATCCCTGCTGCATAATACGAATTCCTACCTGACCACGGTTTGAAACTTTTTAAGTGCAGTGGCTGAGGACACCGCCTGTATAGGCAGAATGACGGTTTTTCAAATCCTTGTTCTACTGTATCGTGTGTGAAACTTTGGGCCATTTATATAGAGCATTTTAAGCTTCAGCTTCCTCATTTGTAAAATGGTAGGAAAAATAGTACCTTGGGGCTAGAATTGCTATAAGGATAAAACGTATCTATATATGTAAAGAAGAGAGCTTGGCAAGAACAAGTCTGGGGTGAGGCGAGGCTAAAGCTGGTTTAATGCTGCGGTGATGTTGGAGAAGCTCAGAGCTCCCACGTTTCCATCCTGCCACCCTCAGCAAGTTGACTGATGTGAGGTGACAAGACGGCAGCCACGGTTTCATGCATCACGTGTGGAAATAGCATCTGAATAAAACATAAATATTAAAAAGGGGGGGGGAAGGATTACAGGTGTGAGCCACCATGCCTAGCCAGACCAGGAGTGTTTCTTGCTTTAGATGCCTGGGGGTTTTTTTATGTTTCTTTCTTTCTTTTTTTTTGAGACAGAGTCTCATTTTGTCACCCTCAGTTGAGTGCCTTGGCATCACAGCTCACAGCAACCTCAAACTCTTGGGCTCAAGCGATTCTCTTGCCTCAGCCTCCCAAGCAGCTGGGACTACAGACGCCTGCCTCAGTGCCGGGCTGCTTTTAGAGATGGAGTCTCATTCTGGCTCAGGCTGGTCTCTAACTCTGGAGCTCAGGCAGTCCACCCTCCTCAGCCTCCCAGAATGCTGGGATTATAGGCCTGAGCCTGTGTGTGGCCCTAATGCCTGGGTTAAAAACATTCATGCTAATGAGTTTGTTTGGGGGGGATGCTTAGGAGCTACTCCTGCACTCTCTTCACATAGCTAGCTTAATGCTACTCAAAATACACAGAGATGTCATTCTGTGCAGGTGTCCTTCCCACATTTTTCTAAAAGTCAGATGTGTCAATTGCACATGTGCTAGCGAATGAATGAAAGCCAAGGAAAGGTGGCAATGAAAAAAAGGAATCTTCTGCTTACAAATGGGCTCTTTGAAATTACACATTAGCCCTTTTTTATGTTCTTATGCTCCCTAATGCATTATTATAACCTCTTATTTTCACTTTTGCCATGTTTTTTAAGGAAACAAGATGTTTCACATTATACATTTTAATATTTTCTTCACATTATACATTTTAATATTTTCCAGTTGAAAATGAAGATGAAGCTGAAAGGGTTCTTTTTTCCTATGGCTATGGTGCTAATGTTCCCACAACAGCCAAAAGACGACTAAAGCAAAGGTAAAATCAATATATATTTGTTTTACTTATCTACTCAAGCTAAATGTAATTACATTGTGCTTTTTGATAATGTGCTAAGTTGAATGAACAAGTAAAGTAACCCTTTTCTTAGTGTGCATAAATATTCAGTTGCTCACAGAATAAAACACTGTAAAGAATAATATTTCTTGAGTTTAATGGTCAGTAGAAATGTCCATTAGCATTTTCATAGAATTAGATTCAGTGATAAAGATTCCATTTTCATTCTGTTTTCACATTAATTTCAGATGAGTTACAAATGCTTTGTATCAACAATTTTCAGATTAAAATTAATTATGCTTCTTTTTCTTTTTCTCCTGTTTTTATTCATCTGCCTACATTCCTTGATATTCACATTAGCAAGAGTGATATGGAAATGGCATATACCGTATATTGTGATTTAAACTATAAAAGGCTTTATGAATACCAAAAAAAATTTTGGAAAATTCACTAGTTATCGTATGAGATATTGTTTAAAAATACAATCATGTTGGACATGGTGGCTCATGACTGTAATCCTACTACTCTGGGAGGCCAAGGTGGGAAGACTGCTTGGGGTCTGGGGTTCAACACCAGCCTAAGCAAGAGCAAGATCCCATTTCTATAAAAATAAAAAATAAAATAGAAAAATCATCCAGGCATGCTTGTGCACACTTGTATTCCCACCTACTCAGGAGACAGGGGAAGAAGTAGCTTTTGAGCCAAGGGGTTGGAGGTTACAGTGAGCTTTGAGGATGCCAGTGCACTATAGCCAAGGCGACAGAATGAGATTCGGTTTCCAAAAAAAAAAAAAGAAAGTATAGTTGGATTTCCATATCTGTGGGTTCTGCATCTGTAGATTCAACCAACCACAGAATGAAAATATTTTTAAAAAGAAACTAATAGATATAACTATCCTGAATGTGTGTAGATTTTTTTCTTTTCTTTTCTTTCTTTTTTTTTTTTTGTAGAGATAGTTTCACTTTATCGCCCTGGGTAGAGTGCCATGGTGTCAGACAGCTCACAGCAACCTCCAACTCCTGGGCTTAGGCGATTCTCTTGCCTCAGCCTCCCAAGTAGCTGGGACTACAGGCGCCCACCACAACGCCTAGCTATTTTTCTGTTTTGCAGTTTGGCTGAGGCCAGATTTGAACCTGCCACCTTTGGTATATGGGGCCAGTACTCTACTCGATGAGCCACAAGTGCCTCCCTGTGTGATTTTTTTCTCTTGTCATTATTCCCTAATCAATATGGTATAACAACTATTGATATAGTAGTTCTATTGTATTAGGTATATTATAAATAATCTAGATATGATTTAAAGTAATAGGGTCAAGAACTAGAAAATTAAATTCATGAACTCATCCTAGAAAAGTGCTACATACCTCACTGCTGACTACCACTATAGTCACCTTCCAAGTACTCCCCATGGGAAGATTTTCCTGTTTCTGTATCAATGTTTACTTGGTCTGCTGTGCCTCTCATAGTCAGCTGACAATTTGGATGCACAATTCATTGAAGTTTGGAGTGTTTTTGTCAGTTCTGCTTGATACTGGCCTCCCTGACCTCTCTTGATAAGCAATGCTTTTTCTCCCCTCAGAAAAACATTTAATCCATTTGTGTACTGCCATTGTCTTCATGGCATTATCCCTATAAACTTGGACTAATGTGTCTCTAATTTCAGTTTCATTCTTGCCAAGTTTGTAAGAAATTACAGATCTTTGTTGCTGTAATTTGAGCTCCAACATTCTCTCAATGGCACATAAAAACATCCAAAACCGATCATGAACTGCACTCAGCAAGACACTGCCACACATCGGCATGACTGCAGCTGTGAGCACTAACATACCAAGACTATGAAACCTTACCAGTTGTTTGTACAGTGCTTCCAGTGTAAGTGTACAGTGCCAGGTTTGTAGACTTAGTTATCAGACTCGTATTTGGGAGGATGTGCATAGGATATATGTGGAAACTGCAGAAATTTTACACAAGGGACTTGAGCATTCATAGATTTTGATATCATTAAGGTGGTGGTGTAGGGGCAAGGTAGCAGTGTCCTGAAACCAATCCCTCACGGAAGACAAGGGATAACTAACTGCATGCTAACAGGAAACTGTACCTATATTAATCAGTTTTCTAGCTGACTTGCCTGATTTTTAAACTAACTTTTCTCTCCCACCCAAATTCATCCTATTTTACAAAAGCACCTCACTGCCCCATTCACTACCACATCAAATCTGAACGTTTCTGTCAGAAATCCAAACCTCTCCAGAATGTGGCCCTACCCCTCTAGCCTTATATTCCTCTCTACCCAAAATGAGTGTAAATATATCTGTCTGCCTATAAACATGTATTTTCCAAGCCTCACAGCAGAGCCTATCTCTTACCTCACTAGCTGTCATTTCCTGTGTAACTTCTCCAGCTAGATGAAAAATTCGTCAAGGTCAGCAACTACATCTTATTCTTGTTTATTCTCCACTGTCTCTACCTAGCTCTGTGCACGATTCTCAGTAGAATTTTCTTCTCAACTGAGTATTTGGGAAGTCAAAGCTACTTGTTTCTATTTGAATCGATTTAGACATTTAGGGACATTACACATCAAATAAGAAAAGCATTCCATCTTAACTTCAGTACTTGTATAGTGCTTTGAAGAATGACTAAGAGAATAACATCTTTATGATATACGATACAGACTACTTAATAGGAAATAAGAAAAGGATGCTTAGGACATATGTGTCTTACTAGTTAAAGTAAATATACATCCAATTTAGGTCAAGGCTAGATGAAAGTATCAGTTTCTCACTGGACTGCTTAATTTTGTCTGGTGAAAACTTGGGTGTTTTAAATTATATATTATTTGGGAAATTAGTTGTAGTTCTGTCTCATTTCGAGTCCCTCAAAAAGCCACTACAGGTAACCTAAAATATTTGGTAACTTTCAAGATTTCTCTGTTTTTGACTCTCAAGTGGGGAGGGAGGAATAGAAACATATTTGTGGTTAAGAGACTTTTTTGTCAATGGTAAATGTTAGGTAAAGTACTAAAAATTGAAGTTGAATGAGAAAAGTCCATTCTGTCTTCTATTTTAGCACACAAATCCTTCAAAAGAAATCTTTGTTACTAGAAAAAAAAGGAATTTTATTGTTATAAGCTTGGTTTCTTTAGCCCCAAATTCTGAGTTCCTTTGAAATTGAAAGCAGTTATTACTATTATGTCTTACCATTTTTTTTTTTTTTTATTTTGTGATTTTTGGCCGGGGTTGGGTTTGAATCCGCCACCTCCAGCATACGGCGCTGGTGCCCTACTCCTTTGAGCCACAGGCACCACCCTGTCTTACCATTTTTTAAGTAATTTTTTTAAAACAGGTTTTTAATATTTAGGCTGAAGATTTAAGGAACTACACTGATTCATATTCCAAATAATCTTAACTGTCCAAATATTTCTAAAGATTCTATCTCTGAGCTATCTATGTGCCTTGAACAAGAGCCTAATGGGCACGCTATTAATATCTCCTGCCAGCTGGTGCCAGGCATTCTTCTCATGGTGAGCCAGAGGGTTATTTTGAGGAAGTGCTTCTCAGGTCATCTAAACTGAGTGAAGGGAAAGTGAATCTAGATATCCAAAGAGAACATTCATACATTTCTTTACCTATTCATTCAACAACTTTCATTGAGTGCCTACTGTATACACAAAACTGGTAGCTCAAAAAAAATTCAGTTTAGGATCTGACACATTTCTGAAGTTTGAAAAGTCCACCTTTGATTTCTCTATGGGTATTTGTAAAGAAGGCAACAGCTTTTACTCTCTCTTAAGTTTAAAAACAAAATTGGGCGGCGCCTGTGGCTCAGCGAGTAGGGCGCCGACCCCATATACCGAGGGCTGCGGGTTCAAACCCGGCCCCGGCCGAACTGCATCAAAAATTAGCCGGGCGCTGTGGTGGGCGCCTGTAGTCGCAGCTACTTGGGAGGCTGAGGCAAGAGAATCGCTTGAGCCCAAGAGCTGGAGGTTGCTGTGAGCTGTGACTCCACAGCACTCCACCAAGTGCGATAGAGTGAGACTCTGTCTCCACAAAAAAAAAAAAAGCAATACAGCCTTTGAGAGAA
>CAUYON010066284.1:0-29939 GCA_963573935.1 Arctocebus calabarensis | reverse complement strand
TCTTTCTTTCTTTCTTTCTTTCTTTCTTTCTTTCTTTCTTTCTTTCTTTCTTTCTTTCTTTCTTTCTTTCTTTCATTCTTTCTGTCTTTCTCTCTCTCTCTCTCTCCTTCCTTCCTTCCTTCTTTCCTTTCTTTTCTATTTCTCTCTCTTTCTTTCTCCTTCCTTCCTTCTTTCCTTTCTTTTCTCTCTCTTTCTTTTTCCTTCCTTCCTTCCTTCCTCCCTCTCCTCCCTCCCTCCCTTCTTTCTTTCAATAGACTCAGTGTTTCTTTTCCCAAACTTATACAGATAGACTTAGTACCTTGTTATTTTTCATAAAGTTCGGTTCACAGAACAGAAGAGAGAGAATAGAAAATCACCAGCACATCTTCTACTAATTGCTTATTCATTACTCTGTATAATTCAGGTGTGGGAGAAAGAAACATAAATCCAGAAGAACTGAGTAAAGCATAATCACCGTGGAAGTGAATCTAGAATGTAAAGGGAAAATGGACCCTAGAAGCAGTGGCATAACCTGCGTCATGTACATGTGTTCTGTGGGCCTGGCAAGGGCACTGTTCAGATCACCTGGGGGAGGGGAGCAGAGCTGAGGGGCAGCCCCAACATTCAAGCTGAAGCCACACTTCACAGCCAACGACCAAGCACAATACGAACCCTAATAAAGGGTGGTTCCTACCAAACACAGGATTCTCTAATGGGTGACTTTGACTCCACCACTTGCTATTAGGTTGGCCCAGACTTTTGTAGAATAAATAATGTAGCAGCCACTGCCTCTTCCTACCAACCCCTTCCTTTCCTCTCCCTTTGCCTGCCTACTCCAGTCTTCATACTTTCTCCTAATAAACCTCTGTGCATTGAATCCTATCCCAGCATCTGCTGCTCAGAGGTCTGAATTGATGCCTATGCATGTACCATGTACTTAGTCTTCATTCAAGCCTGATAACATAATATTCTGAGCAAGAGGGGAAAAGTATGAAACTATCAGCATATTCCTTTCCCCTTGTTTTCCGTGTTTAAAGAATGACAATATTTCATTAACTATTAAACATTGTCTAAATAGCTTTCCATCTTTTCTTTCCATTTTATTTTTTCTTATTTTATTGCCAATTTTAAAAAAAACTTATTTTACTACTCATTTTTTCTTTCCCTTTTATTTAATTTATTTTACTACTGGTTAATACTTCAACTGGTAGGCTGTAAGTTATTTGTGTATTTATACTCCTTAAGATATCACTTTTCTATTATAAGTAGTCTAGAAGAAATTTCACACAGACAGACACATTCTCTCTTTCTCTGTCTCTCCCCCCTCCCTTGCCCCTCCTCCTTATTTTAATGGTCTGGAGATGATAATGTCCTGACTGAGTCCAGTGTCTTTCGGAAGAAATCAACCAGTACGGACCTGGTGTTACTAATGAAGATGCTGCTGAGCCAATGACATGAGGTGTCTTTCCAAGGTTTTTCTCATCTGTAAAGAAGGTGTGATAAGGACACTACATAGGATATTTTTGGGAGGATTGCTAAGGACACAGCATAGGAATGGATGTGCTACTCTGTCATTAAATGCTATCATTATTTTTTGTATTACTTTTAAAATTTTCTTGAATAAGGAGATTTTCAAATCTCATTTACATTTTCTCTCTCCAAAGCCTCTAAGAACCTCCTTTCTTTTATTGTATCCTAGAGATTGTCCTCTTTCTTTTTTTCCTTGACGTGGGGCCATGCTGGCACCTAACTTCTAACCATGACTCCTTCTAACCATGACTCCTTCTTGAATACTTTACATTTTAAGGAAATACTAGAAAATTCAGAGACTTCACTCAACCTATTATCTCAAAACTTGTCTTCTAAATTTTTATTCTAAGTGATTTTATTTTATTCTTTCTGGAAACTAAGACTTAACATAGTTGTAGCACTTAATGGTGAACTGAACATTTGCAGTTGTCATAACAGGGAGATGAACATTCACTGCTAAGGGGCTGTTCCCAGGGTCACAGACATAGATGGAATGTCCAAGGTACTGTTCTTTCCTGGGACCTCACCTCTGTGGGGATCGTTCCAACCAAGATCCTTTCTTCTTTGATGCTTGTTTTTTTCTGCTCCAGAAGTTCTAAAGTTCTATGTTATAAAATATGATAACATATAATATTTTTAATTATTTGAGAGAAAACATTCTTTCTCAAACTAAAAAAGTTTTCTATATTATTAAACATACATTTATTGTTCACTGGCTTCCTCATCCATCCCTGGTAAGTGTATGGATTCTTGATTTTTGATTAAGCGACTTGTCAGAGCACAGAAAAATTCTGCCCCTAAGCCTTAAGTCTGCTTCCATCTGGAGATCCGTGAAACAAATTTTTAAATATACTTATATTTTATTGTATTTGCAGTAGACATTTTTGCCCCTTTTAGTAGACCTTTTTTGCCCCTTTCCCACAACTTGCAAGTATTTTAAATGTTCAGGAGTCTTCTCAGAGCTTCTGGTCAAACATGGGTCCTTAAGAAGACGCAGCACACCATCTCCCCTTATGTGTGGTTTCTATCTGTTCTCTGTCCCTGTCACTGGTTTTATCTGTGTGAAAATGAGCCTCCTTGAAGTGTGATTTACTAACCAGGGATTGGCTAGGAGCCAAGTCCTAACTTTCTCATTTGGAGTATCAGCCTATATTCCACATGAGGGACTAAAAGGGTTACACGTTCTATTGCCAATAGTAAATACTTTCTCATTTGTAGTTCCCCAGTCTATCAGCAGGCTGCAGCAGAGGGCTACCTTTAGTTTAAATTAGCATGTTAAAGAGCATTAAAATCCTTTCTCTCTCTTTTCCTTCCTCCTTTCTCTTTCTTCTTTGTTTCCTCTTTCCTCTTCCTCCCTTTCTTCTTTTCCTCTCTCTTTCCCTCCCTCTCTTTTTTATCCTCCTCTTGCTTCCTTCTTTCCTTCCTCTCTTCTTTCTTCCTTCCCTTCCTTCTGATTTCTCTTCTTACAATATGAGTATGATATTCAGTTATGTTTTGTAAATGGAGGAGCTGGCTCGGTAATAAAATATATGTATATTTAAAATCAATATTTGATTTTAAGTAATGTCAATAACATTCACTTTCTAATTAAAAAAATAATACTTTAGTGAAGAATACAGGCTGAAAGGAGTAGAGTGCCAGCCCCATATACTGGAGGTGGTGGGTTCCAACCTGGCCCCAGCCAAAAGAACTTGGGTATCAATAAAAATAGAAATTGATGAACTTATAGTTTGTTTAACAAAGATAATAATAGCAAAACCCAGATTTGGTACAATGGGTACAAACTCTTAAGATCATGGTCCAATCACAGAGCATATGCAATTGACCTCCTTTTTGCTACTACATTTGGAAATGTGGGAGAGGGAGAAAGACATTTCAATCATGGCTCTCATCAGTTATTCACTGTACCCAGGCCTCTCAATTGTGATTCTGTCTTTAATGTAATAGTAAGCAATAATCTCACAGCTGTGCTTTGTAGAGTGCTCTATATGAGTATCTATATTGAGATTTCATACACACATAACAGAAAAGGAAGAGAAAAGCATCGAGAATACTGCTTGGCCCATTGCAAATCCATACAAAAGAACTAATGAATCTCTCAGAACGATTTCGTAGAGTGACCAGCTGTGAGACTTGATTTATATTCTATAATGGAATCACCATTCAAAAAGGGATTATTTCAAGGTATAACACTACTTTGCCTTCGAGACATTAATATATTCAATTATACAACATCCATGTCAGTAGCTTAGATGAGCTAAAACAAACTTCTCACCCAAAATTTATCCTCCTTTTAATTTGCCTATTCACTCCATCCAAAAAGCATTCACCCGAAATTTTTCAACTTGCCCACATGTGAAACATGATAGATGTCGACATTTTGCTATAGGGTTTGAAGTTGAGTGTTTCTTGTTAACAGGGAAGTGTCCTAAATAGTTTAATTCACACAAGTGTCTTTATTGGGCAGTGTTGTGTAGTAAAAGTTTTTCAGCAAGAGTCTGGGTATATCACATTGCAGAGCATTCCGTGTTCCTTAGACAAATATTTATTGAGTTTTATCACTGTTCTTGCCATGTGTTAACCAGGATAGACCTGTGCTCACCCTCACTGCAGGGTGTGAATGGTGCACAAGGGAAGACAGACATTAGCTGTTAATTATGTTGGTCTTTAGAATAATTATGAGTATGTTAAGTGTTATGAAGGAAAAAGACACTATTAGGAGAACACATAAGAAAACCACTGACCCACCCAGGGGGTGGGGAAATGGATCAGAAGCTTTTCTCTATGACAGGGAAATTCATTAGTCTTAGACTGTAGGTTAGAGCAAAGATGGATTATTGTCTTCAGTTGTAATTAGATGAAGGAAACTATAACTGAGCCTGAGGCAAAGTCCTATGTAATAGAACATTAATTTATCATATGGGATCATCATTGTGGTGAGTGGTATGAGACAGATCAGCTTCATTTGATTAGTATTATCTTGAATGGGGTGAGAAAACAGTTATCTTTAATTATGGAAAATCATAAAAAGTGTGGCGATTACTGCTCACATGAAGAAAGACTCATACCTGAAATATGGTGGCCATTCATCTATAGGTTAGGACTTCATCTTTCTAAGTTTTTTGGGCTGTATAGATTATAAAAACACAGAGAAATCACAAATTACATTTTGAGATAAAATACCATTTTTTCACGGAGTTCATCTTGCATATCTTTTTTCTCAACCTGTAGAGTTGTCTTTTTTTTCAGTGTTTTAAAACTCATAGCTAATATCAGTTTTGAACTGAGTTTCTGTAGTGCTACTTTTCATGGGAAGGTATATTTACACACTCTTCCTTCATAAGTAGAGTGAATTAATACACCCTCCTATATGAAAGGTGACTAAGTGCTGATGAAGAAGTGATAAGAAAGAGATTAGATAGCAATATATCCTTTAAGTATCTTTGTTATTAGAAAGAAAAAGAGCAGAATTAGCATAACATTAGCAGAGAATGAGTTAGGGTAAATATATAACACATTTCTCGGGAAAGATGAATTTGTAAAAATTAACTGAGCACAGTCTTGAAAATACTATTGACAGCAGAAAAACATACGGAAATAAAATCAAAACAGAATTCACTTGTGACAAAATAGACTAGCAAAATCTTTTTTGATTTGGTGATCTTTTGCCAGAGATTATTGTAAGAAGTAGGGGATTAGGATAAGAATAATGCAGTAATATGGAAGAATGTAAAAGTTAGTAACCCTAGAAAAGCGTGAAGCTTAAAAACAAAATAATCAAAAGTGGATAAAGAATACAAATGCTGCAGGTAAAGGGGCTGGCACATTTTAAATGAGTAGATCAACATGAGAAAAATACAAAGGCAAATAAAACACAAGTTTCTCCAGTAGAATCTGCCCAACCCTCTCTCTCATGTCCACTGTTGGGTAAGACAATACATGAAACATGTTAGCAGACACAATCTGACAACGATCATTTTGTCTCTTATCTGTTTAATGCCCAAATAGCAATGAAATCATTTATTTATTCTCATGCCAAGGTCAAAACCTTGAATTTCAGAATTTATGATCAAGATAGAGGCAAAGAGACATTTCTTACTTTGTTAAGCATAGTCTTCTTTTACCAAAGGCTATAATTATGTCCATAGGTCTGTTTAACTGAGATGTTCTAACGCAATTACCTGGGAAAATAATGAAAAACAACAAAAAAAGCCAATATGTAAATGTCAAGGTGTGAAGGAGGCGTAAAGTTTCTTGGGTTTTCAAACCAATGAAAATTCAATGTCACACCTCACTTTGTATGCCGTTGATCTTATAAATGGTAGAGACAATTACAAATCATATGAGATGCAATAGGGAACATAAAAAGGTTGCAGTATACCATGAAATTTGGGCTGTCTATATTCTCTGTGACAATACAGCTGCAAGCGATCAGGTCGATAACGAACAAAAAGTCCATTGTACTAAAAAAAAAAGCCCTGCTTTATTAAGTAGAGATAAAAATAAATAAAATATCTATGGATTGCCCTTCTACCTTTAAATTTAGTGATATAATCTTTCCAAAGTGTTGAAAAGTTTGACTCTATTTATGATGTGAAAATGAATGGGATAACCTCTGTGATGTTAAAAACGTTAGTTATAGATGGAAATTTAAAGACAAAGTGTACTTAAGTGGGGCCAGCAGTGTACTCCACACAGAGCTCCTCCCATTGAAACCTTTGTTGAAACTCATTTCTCATCAGTCATCCATACTCCCCAAAACAGATCGGAGGGCGTGTGCATATGCATTGCGTGTAATGCCTGTCTCTCTGTCTGGCTATGTCTATATACAAGAAATGTCCAGAAATTATCCAGCCCCTTGATATGAAACAGCAAAAACAATGACTGGATGCTTTCTGGACAGCCCCTCATATATACGTACATCTTCATGAGTAAAACATTATATGATAGAGATAGCATATAAACACATGTTAGTATTTTTTTTAAATGATATGTTTTCCAAATTTATGAATCAATATGATGGGAGACACAGGATGTCCATAAGGTATGTGTGCAATTTAAAATCATTGTTTATAATTTAAAATAGTTGTTTATTTTGAATTGCACACGAACTTTATGGATACCCTGTATATGGAATATGATACACCCACAGTACATCAGACAATTACATAGATAATACACATAGGAAATTCATTCTAGAATATTTTCACTATACATAGTAATTATAATTCTAGGTGACAGATAAGGGTTGGGTACTACATCTTTAGTTTGGAAATTTTATTGGAACTAATTCAACTGGTCTCAGGGCTCTGCCTTGCCTGTATGTCTGGCTGGGATTGATGGATGCTGTGACACTGTTTCAACCTTATCACTCCTATCTGTAACAGTGGTCCTTGAGCTCACTCTAATGTTAGGTGAAATGCCTCTGTCTTCATTTGCTCACATTTGAGCTTCTATTTCCTATTTTTTCTTCACAAATTGACATTTACTATTTTTTTCCCTCTAGGTGTAACTTATCTAGAGATCTTTTTGTTCTCCTAACGATTAATCTCCACTAACCTTTTTTTGTTTTTTTCTTTTTTTATGGAGACAAGAGTCTCACTTTATCGCCCTCAGTAGAGTGCCATGGCATCACACAGCTCACAGCAACCTCCAACTCCTGGGCCCAAGTGATTGTCTTGCCTCAGTCTCCCGAGTAACTGGGACCACAGGTGCCTGTCACAACACCCAGCTATAATTTTGTTGCAGTTCGGTTTGAACCCGCCATCCTCAGTATATGGGGCTGGTGCCCTACCCCTCCTTGGGGTTCTGGGCACTGCTGGGCATAGGATTATCACTGAATAGATGGAATTGGCAGAAGTTTATTTATCACATATACTCAATGCCACAGGTAGGACACCAGAGGCCATGAAAGGAGGTTTTGTAGAGCGACCATTGTGGGGTAGTCCTGCCCCTATATTCTCCTTACTATGAGGACACTGATTGGCTTGTTTGAGTAATTATATAAGCTGGTAGGGAAGTGAGACCTGCTACGTAGAGGCTCAGGTGGGAGTATACAAGGTCAGACAATTAAATTTGCAAACTCATCCTAGAAAAAGTGTTACATACTTCATTGTTGAATATCACCACTGTCACCTTTGAAGTACTCTCCTTGGGAAGCTGTACACTGATACTAGTGCCTGGTCTACCTTTCAAAACAATTTTGCAACTCTTCTTATCAGAGATGTTATTGTATTATAATTAAGTTGGCAAACTCATTCTAGAGAAAGTGCTTTGGAGGGTGGACTAGATGCTGGTATCAGGGCGTAGCTTCCAAAAGGGAAGCTTTGAAGTCACTTGGAAGGTGACTGAGGTGATATTCAGCACTGAAGGACATCACTTCTTCTAGGATGAAGTCGCCAAATTGATTATCAGGCCTCACACCTTGTCTGACAGGGAAGGGACAAGTCAGTCTGGAGTCTTTCTTGCTGGATAAGAGACAAATCTGGTGAGAGCAGAGAACTCTTGGTTAGAGCTTTGGGACACTGTGAGGTTCAAAGCTATCAAGGAAGAACTTGAAATTTTAGGTCATATAATATATGGAACGAATCATTTCATTTAGAAATTTAATTTCATAGATTCTGGCTCTAATTCATCTCATAAAATCTGGCACACACCACTTTGCCTTGCAGTCATTTGCGGGCAATTTTGCTAATGTTAACCTCGTCTCTCAAATGTAAACGTGAAAGGAAGAGATAGTTTATCTCTTTCTTATGACATCTCCACATTAAAAAAAAAACTTTCATGTACATTTTACATGTGTATATGCATATTGTATTAATGTTCTTGGGCTGCCTTGAAGATTTATCACACTGTAGACGACTTAAAGCAACAGGGGTTTATTCTTTCAGAGTTCTGGCAGCCAAGTCTGAAATCAAGATGTCATCATGGCCAAGCTTCCTCATCAGCTCTGGGGAACAATGCATCCTTACATCTTCTAGCGTCTGGTAATTGTCAGCAAGCCTGGTGGAAGATTAACTGTATTCCCTGGCTTTGCCTTCACTTGGACTTCTTTCTTCTTGTGTATCTCTGTATCTCTCTCCTTATGAGGAAGCTAGTCATTGGTTTAGGAATCCCTTTAATAAAATGTCACCACAACTTAATTATATCTGCAAAGACTCTATTTCCAAACAAGGTCTCATTCACAAGGACCAGGGGTTAGGACTCTAATATATTACATTGAAGAACAGAGTTCAATCTTCAACACAGGAATAAATAATATATGTATGTTGTGTCCATACAAATTGCAGAGAAATTCCTATACATGACTTGTCCAAGATTAAGCAAAGAGGCACAGGTGCCAGCAGGGAAAGACCTCAAATCTCAGACTTACAGTTGAAGACTTCTTGTCAGGGACCGAAATGAATAACACAGATCAATGTGCCTTGCAGCACAGTTCACTTTTCAGACATAGTAAAATCTACTCAATGTTTAAGAAGTTCCTTCTATCTCAATGCGAGCCAATTCTCTAGACAAAGTTGCTATAATTCACACAATCTATGATAGGAAAGGAGAGATACAGAAATATCTGGGTTGGCTTTAGCTTATGGTTTATGCCTCTAGCAAAAGAACAAATAGGAGTCTGGAACAAATGGTCATTTCCCTTTTGTGACTGAACAAATCGCAGAATGAGATTTCAAACTTTCTTGGCATTTCCATCCCCTTTCTGCCAATTTGTAGTTATTCACGATTGGCAGAATCAGCAGACCTCCTGTGGATGAAATTTTTGTGTTGTTTCCCTACACCAGTGATTTCAAATTTCCTTCAAGATCATGGAAACAGCCTGCATCAATCACTTACCTGTCCCATTATGGAGTGAGTCTACAACTGCCAGGGGCTCATACTAGCAATGCAGGAGGAGCTGCTCTGATGGGCTGGTTTACCAACAAATTTAAAGTAAAGAATAACAAAGAGGGCCAAAGAGCAAGTTACTACAGCCTCAGCAGTTGTAGTTAAGTATCACTTTTACTGAAAATCATTCTTAAAATCCTCCTCCTCAATGATGACTTATTTGAGGTAAAACAGAAGCAGTGGTCTCAGAGAAGGCACAGTGATGTAATGTACCTGTCACTTGCAGCAATTTTGCTAGTGAGTAAGACTTCCAGATACATATATCACATCATCATTAGCACTGGGAAAGAATCAGGATGGAACCCAATGTCACAAACTAAAAATAGTTGCTGAGTGTTATTGGCTTCTGCTGCATTTCTTAAAAATGAAGAAAGATATTCCAGATCATTGTGGATTGATGAATACTCAGAATTATTTGGGACCTAGGACATTATTTAGTTACTTGGCAAATGACAGTGTTGGGCATATTTGATTGGCCTCATAAAGTTGTGAGTGTGGCAGGGATTGGAAATTAGGTCAAGCGGAAAGAGCCTCATCATATGGATGAGCTCCTGATTTCCCTGCTGGTTTTGGCCAAGCCAGCATCCATAGTAAATGCTGCAGAGTTGAGCACTTGGTCACTCTTGTTGTTTTACTGGTATCACCAGCTAGAAGTGTTTTCCATAAATTAGGAAGCCATACTGGGAAGAGGCAGAAACTTACTCTCTGGCGTCTGGAGTAAGGGTATAGAAAAATCTGAGAAGCCTGACTTTTTATTGCTGGGTTGTTGAATAATGGAGATAATAGTATTATTGCATAAGGATTGAGTGCCTTGGTTCAGAAGACACTGATGGAGGCAAATCTCCTTCCCGCAGCTTGCTAGTGAAAGGTGTCAGTGCTCACAGAGAAGACTGGACCAAAGATGTTCAGCCCGGGTGTGTTGAAAGGAGGTGGCAACTCCGGGCAGTGCAAACAACGTGGCCTCTGTGCCCAGAGGCAGTTAGAGACGGCTCGTACAGGTTGGGTGAATTCCACAGCTTGCTCGGAGGGGCTTTGGCGGGTTAGGATCTCTTGGCAGGGGGGAAGTCGCTTGGCACTGGGGTAGGCTAACTAGGTCCTTTGTGTTCCTTGTCATAGGAGGAAATGAGAAGGGAGAGAGGGAGGAGGACGGGTTTGTGCGGGGCCACCTGTCACCCCAGGCCAATCTCTTCAGCATTCTCTGCCCAGTTGTCTTATTTTAAATATCTTATTTTATTGTTATAGAAAGTTGTAACATTTAGCAAATAAAAAACAGAACACTCATTTAAACTTGAATTTCAGATAACAACTTTTGTAGTTGTTGTTGTTGTTGTTAGTGTACATCCCATGTGATGCCCAGGGTATATTACACTAAAAATGTACGTTTATCTGAATTAAAATTTAACAGGTCATCCTGGATTTTATCTAGCTGCCCTAAAATAATAGGTATATTTGCCTCCTAAAGTTTTTTTTGAGACAGAGCCTCAAGCTGTCACCCTGAGTAGAGTGCTGTGGCATCACAGCTCACAGCAACCTCCAATTCCTGGGCTCAAGTGAGTCTCCTGCTTTCACCTCCCAAATAGGTGGGACTACAGGCGCCCGCCATAACACCCGGCCATTGTTTTGGTTGCAGCCGTCATTGTTGTTTGGCAGGCCCCAAGCTGGATTCGAACCCGCCAGCTCAGGTGTATGTGACTGGCGCCTTAGCCCCTTGAGCCACAGGTGCCAAGCCGCCTCCTAAAGTTTTTATTAGGTTAAATATGATGATAGGAGGAAAGCATTTAACATAATGACTAGCACCTAGTACATGTCGCCTATTATAATTTCTAATTACAACACCATTTAATATTAGGTATGTGTTAGGCACTGAAACATTGTGTTATTAACTTCACAGATCTACTGGGTTAAGGTTAACAGCCTCGATACATGGATTGGAAAGTGTAAAATTTGCAGTTAGTCTCTGTGTTTGAGAGCTGTGCTCATTCTAGTACACTGCCCTGGCTTGCTTTGGATTTTGGCCAAAGAGACCTCAAACCTCACAAGTACATGCAGAGCATTACAACTAATTGGGATATAATTAATAATAAACTATTAGGTATCTTAAAACTTGAAAGCCTCTCTGCTGCTTACCCTTTCTTTGAATGACCGTGTGTAACTGCAGGTTCTAAGATAGCATTCCAGGCAGAAAATGCAGCCATCCCTTCAAAAGACACCAAATACGGCCTATGTCCCTCCGGTGAATTCAGCAGATAGGAACAAGATGAAGAGCAGTGATGTATGGTGTAATCGTAGCATTTTTTGTTTGTATCATGCAGTATTCTCCTTGCTAAGACAGAAGTATTCGTAGGGTATTTGTGGGACAAAATAGATGGTCTTATAATTTCAGATTTGTATGCATATTTGGGGAATGTTTGTAAGCTATACAGGGAGATAGAGGAATCTGGATCAAAGGACTATAAGAAATTTCTGATAAGAGCCTTCTGCTTGTGCTCCTGGCAGGGTGGTGGGTGGTGATGGCAGCACCGATGAAGAAGCTGCTAGAAACGAAGCAGCTACTGGCTGGTACTGAAGCTATTTAGCTGCTTTAATGAAAGGGGCTTAAAATTTTAATTCCTTTAGCCTGAGATAACTACATGTCATATCTGGAAAAAGTTCTACTGCAGTCAGCAAAAAGATGCCATTGCCTACAACTTTTCCTGTAAAGCGCTTGACTCATCTGTGGAGAAAAATACCTTCCCATCCCTGAGGGGTTTTAATACCCAGACTAATGCCAGAGAGACTGAGGGAAGGTTTCACTTACGCTGTCTGAGTCCTACTTCTCCCTAGGATAAAGGTGTGGCCATGGGTCGCATTTGGACATGGAGCACGCATTTTTGGAAGGCTACCAAAGTGTTTTAGGGCTGAAATTGCTATGTTCTTAAAGGAGACAGAGGGTGAGCATCACGTCGGAGGCTGTACACACATCACATCATGCCCCCCGCTGATCGTGCCCAGGTGTGACTGCAATTCAGCAGAACAGTTTTCATATTTGTTTGAATCATGACCCCCGGGTCTGGAATCCTACTCCTCTCCTGTGTCGCTCACCAACTGGGTGATTTTTCCGTAGATTCTCTTTCCAGCCAGCATGGAAGCTTTTTCTCGCTTTTGTCTTAATGCTCTAATGTATACATCTTCTGGATGCACACATCGCCTACGATAGTGTGAGGCGCGAAGTCATTTTCCAGTAAATTCAGATTCATTAGTAGGAACAGGCTCATCTGAATCGATCCCTGATTGATCTTCCTGTGCCTGGAAACTCACAATATGTTGCTCTGATGCTACTGATTATCTGGGCATTTTCTATTAATGAAGTGTGGCTGGTAGTACACAAACCATCTACAATATATGACAAAAGATGCTGGTGATTCCCGAGTTTGTTTGCAATGTGACATTGTTAATTTTGCCTCTGTTTATCTCTTCTAACCCACTCACCTCTAATATTTATGAGATCAAGAGTGAGAATACAAACAGAGAAACAAATATACTAGTTCTCTAATTATATAGAATTAATTAATAAAGCTACGGTAGAGTTGCATATATTCTGGTTCATCTTCTGGTTTATACTCTCACAGGTATAATTTTACAGCAGAAGTTTGTTTTTAATGTAGATGTTGACCCTGAAGGCCCTGAAGCTGATGGTTGTCAGTGAACTCCATTCCTAGAGCTGAATGTTATTATTTCTTCATGTCCCTCCATGGTTGCCACAGTCTAGCCCTTACTCTACACACAGCCAATTTTCCTTCAAAAATAGAATGGCAGCAGATTTTAAGAATCCCAGCAGGCCTCTCTTCCTGAGAGGAACATGGAAAGAGGGAGAGTGCAACTGATCTTGGCTCGTTCACTGGAATCACAGCTCCCATCCTTATGATACATTCTAAATTTCCTTCTGTCCTCAGCCACCATCACTGATGGTTGATCCGAGAGGTGAGACCCTGGGAAGCCCTGTGTCTCTCAGGCTAGTGGTGCTGCCCTTGTCCATGCATCCTGGTGACTGGACAAGTGAGATCAGGAGGACCCCAGTGGGTCAGCTCTGTTCCATGCTTGTTTCTTCCTGCCCCACTGTGTAACAACAGCTCCGCCACATTCTGGTGATCACAGTCAATTACACTCCCAGGATCTTGCCTGCTAGTTCAGGGACATAAGAAATCCAAAGTGGTTGGAGAAGGTGGCTCATGTCTGTAATAACAACACTCTGTGAGGCCAAGGGAAGTAGATTGCCTGAGCTCAGGAGTTCAAGACCAGCTGAGCAAGAGCAAGACTGTCTCTAAAAATAGTGGGGCTTTGTGGCGGGTACCTGTAGTCTCAGCTACTTGGGAGGCCGAGGCAAAAGGATTGCTTGAGACCAAGATTTTGAGGTTGCTGCAAGCTACGAGGCCACAGCACTCTACCCAGGGTGACAAAAAAAAAATAATAATAATCAAAGTGCCTGGGAGGCTTTCGTGTCTTATTGTTCAATGGGAAATGGGACTGTTGCTGTATCTTTTGATGAGTGTCTCCTCTCAACCCCCATTTGGGGATAGGACCTTTCCATAGAGTTCAAAGTAGTGGAAACAGAAAAAAAATGTTCCTCAGTTTGAGAATGAAAATAAAGTGGGTCATTCCTGCATCTGCTGGAAAATAAAATGGGCCACTCCTGCATCTTCTGGACTGTTCTGATCTTCACATTTGGCACATAGCACCAATGTGAAGTAAAAAAATAGCCTTAAAAATAAATAAAACTGGGCAAAAAATTTGAAAAGATTCTTTTTCAAAGAAAATGCACACATGGTAAACAAGCATTCACAAAGATGATTTTCAACAATTGTCATTAGAAAAGTTCAAATTAAAACTAGAAAAATATTCGGAAGTGGTGTGAGATGATGGACTAGGACTCCCCAGTGATTGTGCTTCCCAGGAATATCAATTTGAACAACTTTAATATTCCAAAATGTTTTTCTAAGAGCTAAGAAACCAGGTGACGGATTACAGTACCTGATGATACCACAATAATTTTTAATGGATGCATAGCATTCCATCATACAATGTGTTAGTTTACTTATTATTATTTTTTTAGAAAGCAAAATATATACTTATTTTTTATTTATTTCAGATTGATATGAAAGTACAATAATTTTAAAAGATGCATTGAAAAGGATAGGAAGGACAATAGGACAATGTTGCGTTACCTCCATCACCCTTCTCCCAATCCCAGACAACACAGGATGGGGAGAAATACCACCTGACTGGAGGAAAGAGAGGGGACTGAATGTGACACTTTGCCTGGGATCCGAACACTAGATGCACCGCAGTAAAACCCAGTGGCAAATGGACCCACAGGGACCCTGTCTCCAGGTTAATACTGTGGACTAAGCCTCCAGAACTGCTCCTGGAAGATGATATAATCTTATCTATAGAAAACCCTAAAGTAGATGAATTCAGTAAAACTGTAGGATATTCAGCGGCATATCTTAAACCAGCAGCAAACTATCTGAACAAAAAATCAAAAAGACAGTCCTGTTTAAGATAGATGCAAAAAGATGCAATACTTAGGAATAAATTTAATCAAGGAAAAGTGAGCACTCTGAACTAACAACTATGACACATTGATTTTAAAACTTGAATAGGAACAATAAGTTCAAGAGATCTATTCTACATCATAGTGACTATAGTTAGTAACAATATATTGTATTCTTAAAGATGCTGAGAGAATGGATATTAAGTATTCTTGTCCCCAAATTAACTATATGAGACAATGCTTATTTTAATTAGACTTAGTCATTTCACAGTGTCTGCATACTTCAAATCATTGTATTATACAAGATTAATACACATAATTTCATCTTTCATTGTAAAATAAACAAATCTGTAATAAATATATATCAGTGTGAGTGTGTATATATAATTGTAGCATGCTTATGTATATATATAACATGTATATATATGATAAACTACAAAGACATTCCATTAAACCCCAATTAGATTGGCTAGAAAACTACAACCCGACAGTCCCAAGTGCTGACAGGGAAGTGGAACAACAAGAAGTCTCATTCATATCTCCCTGTTATGCAACCTAGTACTTCGGAAAGTTGTACTTTTGGCTGTTTCTCATAAACCTAAACATGCACTTACCATATGGTCCAGCAATCCCATTCTGAGATATTTGCCCCAAATAAGTGAAAATTTATCCTTGGTTGAACACCTTTCCCTGTTCATGGTAGCTTTATTCAATTTGTTTCACCTGAGGAGTAAATAAACAAACTGTGGTCTATATGCACATTAAAATTGTCAAAACACAATAAAAATAAAAAGAAACAATTACTAATACATACTACATAGGGGAATCTCAAATTTATTGTTCTAAGTGAAAGAAGCCAGATTCAAGGGGTCACAAATAATTCCATTTTTATGAACCTTCTAGAAGGAAAAACAAAAACCACTTTGCAGAAGTAAATTTTATAATAAGTTATTAAAGGCTGGGGATGGTGGGGGGTGATGAAAAAGGGCAGCATGAGGGAACTTTGTGGGGGTTGAAGGAAAATGTTCTGTATCTTGATTGTGAAGCTCTATGTACTCGTCAAAGCTCTTTTAACTCTGCTTCTAAAAGAGTGAAGTTTACTCTATGAAAAATTAAAGACAAAGAAAGAGTTCATGATTGTGAACTTCAATCACAAAAGGGCTTTTAGCACAGCCAGGCAAGCATACCCAGCATTCCTGGTCCACATACCTTCTCTTCTGAGAGCTACTTAATTTTTGTCTTTTCTCACGCTTGCAGCTCTTTCTCTATTTTTATACTCTGCCGATGACCCTATTGCCAATGACCCATTGCTGATGATTTCTATTCACTTGAGAAAATGGAAACAACTGGAGTAGAAATCTCACAATCTCCCACCATCACATTTGCTTCCACGCCCTCTACCTCCCATTACTACCTCTGCTTCTTTCAAAAGTCCCGGAGCATTAAGGACTATCCCTTTCTTCCATTCTAAAGAGCTGCTGTGACAATCCCTACCTTCCTCTTCTCAGCTTTCTTGTATTCCATTTGGTCATTTCACTTCCATATAAACATGTCATTTTTCTTTCTACCATAAACAGTCTTTCTTTTATTAAAATATAATTTATTTCTTAGGGGAGTTTTAGGCTTACTGCAGTATTGAGCAGAAGGCATGGAGATTTCTTATACAATGCACCCCTGGAAACAGGCATAGCCTCCTCTAGCATCAACATTCCCTATCAGAGGTTAGACTTGCAATAATTGATGGACTTATACTGACAGATAATTACCCTTCAAAGTCCATGGTTTACTTTAGGGTTTCTCTTGGGGTTTTACATTCCATGGGTTTGGAAAAACATATGACATGTATCAACCATGATGGTAAAATGCAGAGTTTCACTGCTCCCCAAAGGATGTGTTTTCCTAGTCGTTCTTCCCTTCTTGGAAGCCATTGATATTTTTGCTGTCTCCCTGGTTTGGCTCTTTTCATAGTGTCACACAGTCGAAGTCACACAGCTTGTAGCCTTACAGTGTTGGCTTCCTTCACTTAGTAACATGCCTTTCCGTTTCCTCCACGTCTTTTCATGGCTGGGTAGTTCATTTCTTTTTAGTGCTGAGTAACATTTTGTTGTATGGATGTACCACAGTTTGTTTATTTATTTATTTATTTATTCATTTATTATTTTTTTAGAGACAGAGTCTCACTTTATTGCCCTTGGTAGAGTGCTGTGGTGTCACAGCTCACAGCAACCTCCAGCTCTTGGGTTTAGGCTATTCTCGTGCCTCAGCCTTCCAAGTAGCTGGGACTACAGGTGCCCACCACAAAGCCTGGCTAATTTTTGTTGCAGTTTGTCTGAGGCCAGGTTCAAACCCTCCACCCTTAGTATATGGGGCTGGCACCCTACCCACTGAGCCACAGGTGCTGCTCTGTACCACATTTTATTTATCCATTCATTAGGTTGCTTCCAAGTTTTGGCATTTTTTTTTCAAATTTCAGGTTAATTTGAGGGTATAACAAATGAGGTTACAGTCTTTGCATTTGTTAGGTACAGTCCCTGTTGTAGATGTGTCCCGCCCCCAGGAGGTGTAGTTTTGGCAATTATTAATGAATCCATGTGCAGGTTGCTTTGTGGACATAAGTTTTCAATTTTAGAAAGGAATGTGATTTCTGGATCATTTGTCAAAAGTATGTTTTGTTTTATAAGAAACTACCGAAGTGTCTGTTAAAGTGATTGTATTAGTTTGCTTTCCCACAAGGAAAGAGATGTTCCCGTCACCTCACACCCTTAACATGGTGGTGACAGTGTTACAGATTTGGCTACCCTCATAGGTGTGTTGTGGTATCTCGTTATTATTTTAATTTTCAGTTCCTTGATGATGTGTAAGTTAGACCATCGTTCATATGCTTATTTGTTACATCTTTGTTTTCTTACTTGAGATGTCTGTTAAAGTCTTTGGCACATTTAAAATTCAGGTTGTTGGTTTTCTCACTCAGTTTTAAGAATTCTTTGTATATTTTGGATGACAGCACTTTATCAGGTATGTCTTTTGCAAACATTTTTCCTGTGTCTTATATTTTCATCATCTTCCAGTGACTTTTGCAAGGCAAATATTTTTAATTTTAATGAGGTCCAGATTATTAGCTTTTTCTTTCATGGATTGCGACTCTGGTGTTGTATCTAAAATCTTATGCAAAATCCAAGGACATCTGTATTTTCTCCTGTGTTATATCCAGTAGTTTTATAGTTTCGTGGTTTTCATTTAGGTGTAAGCTCTGTTTTGAGTTCATTTGTATGAAGGGAGTATGATCTGTGTTTAGATTTACTTTCTACATGTGAGCATTCAGCAGTTCCAGTACCATCTGTTAAAAAGACTTTCTCCTCAATTTTATTATCTTTGCTCCTTTGTCAAAACATCCTTTTTTGAACTTATTTCCTCATTCAGCTCTATCCCATGTCTCTGCTCTCCTTTACAGTAAAACTCCTGGGAAGTGTTATCTCTTACCATTATCTTTAGTCCCTATATTTCCATTTCTAAACATCCCCACTCAGGCTTTTGAACCCATTACTGAAACTGTTCTTGTCAAGGTCATGGGTCACTTTCATGTTGCAGAATCCAGGGGAAATTCTCAGTACTCATCTGACCTCTCAGAAACATTGAATATACCATTGAACATGTTCTCATCCTCGAGACCTTTTCTTTACTTGATTTCCACAGCAACTCATACTTCTGGCTTGCTTTCTACAACACTTGTAGCTCCTTTTTCACTTGTGACATAGTTTTAGTGTATTGCTCAGGTAGAGTGCCACAGCCTCACCCTAGTCATAGCAACCTCAACTTCTTGGCCTTAAGTGATTCTTCTGCCTCAGCCTGCTGAGTAGCTGAGACTACAGGCACCCTAATTGTTCTATTTTTAGTAAAGAAGGGGTCTTGCTTTTCTATGACTGATCTTGAACTCCTGAGCTCAAGTGATCCTTCTGCCTTGGCCTACCAGAGTGCTAGGATTACAGACATGGACCACTATGCCTGGCCTGACAGATGCTATATAGTACAGTCTCTTAAGCTGATCTCTCCTCTTAAAACAAAACAAAATGAAAGAAAATAAATACAAATAAAAATTCTCTTTATTTTAGAGTATCCCATGACTTAGTCCTTGGACTTTCCCTTTAATTTCTCTGCAGTCAATCCTTTGATAATCTTATCTAATCACACGTGTGTCCCGACTACTTCCAAATTCATATTTTCAGATTTGAGCTCATCCCTCTGGTATAAATTATCCTTTTCAGTTCAACTTTCCCATGTGGATATCTAATCATCTTCAACTTAACTAGTTACAAAGTGATCTTCCAAACCTCCCTTGAAACTTGAACTTAGCTATTTTTGATAATTTTCTCTAGATCAAAACTTTCCTTTGCCTCTGACCCTTTTGTTTATCTCACCTGACAGTTCCAATTTGCCAGACTATCCTCTTGGCTTAGCTTTCAAAATATACTTAGAACACAAAAGCTTCTATTTAGCCCTACTGCTAGAGTCTTTGACTAAGACCTTACCCTGTACTAGATTATTGCACAAGTCTTTGATTTCAGCCCTTCTTTAATCCTTGCACCCCATAATCTAATATCAGCGTTGATATGCTGCAAAATGGCTGAATATTTCTTTCTGTCCCATGGAGATGTGAATCCTATTTTAGTACTCCTTGAACCTGGATTAGCCTTGACCTTGTTTTGGCCAATGGGATATAAGCTAATGTGATACAAGGAGAGGTGGGAAAAGTGTGCATTTGTATTTGCCCTATTTTCTTAAAAACCTTCACAGTACCAGCAAGGTAAAGAGCTCCAGGCTTGCTTAATAGATGATGAAACATCATCCACTCCAACAACCATCTAATCTCCAGGAGTAGAGGCCTGCTCTTAACTAGCAGCTGACCACAGACACAGGAGTGAACCGGGAGGGTGGGGGGTGGGGGGTCACAGACCAGCTTAGTCAATTTTGTCAAAAGTGCTGCCTCCCAGAATCACAATCTAAATAAATGTTTGTTGTTTTGAGTCACTAAATTTGGGGGTGGTTTGAGATGCATTAAATGCTACCTGAAACATTAGCAAAGCAGGCAGTGCCAATTCTTTAAAGTTTTAAGTTTGATTGTGCCATTCCTCTGCTTAAAACACTAGAGCCAGTGTCCATAGAGTGACCTACAAGGCTCAAACTTAGCAGATGCAGACAAGCTCCAACCTAAGGGCATTGTCCTGGCTGTTCTCTCTGCTTAATGCATTCCACCATCAGATGTGTTTTTGGCTAAATCTGCTCCCCTGCCCATCAGCTAATAACCATTTCTTCAAAAATTTCTCTGAACTCTGAACTTCAGTATACTTACTACAACTCATTATTTCATCTGTGGGAGTGATTTACTTATTCATAATGTTTATTGTCTGATTGTGCCACACTAGAGTATGGGACCCTTGTGTCTAAGGATTTCTGTGTGTTAGACTTACGGCTGATTTTCCAGCACATGCAATTATTCTTGGCACAGATTTGGTCAGAAATATTTGTTGAATGGTTGAATTATAGAGAATATGAGAAATCTGCCTTTTTCAAGGAAGTTTGGTTTAAAAAGGGAATAAATCTTGCAACTGTTTTAGAGAATTGAACCTTTTTTCCTTGTTAACGCGTGTGTGTGTGTGTGTGTGTGTGTACTAACATGAAGAATTACAGACAACATTTACCAGTATTGGGAGGGACAGAAAGTGTTCTCCTTACTCCTAAATATTAAAAAGATGCTGTTTGAATTAAAAAAGAAATAAATGTACTTTGGTGCTTTTAACCTGTAAAAATGAAAGGATGTTTTAAAAGGTCAGAATCGCTGATTATCTTTTAAATATTCCGTTCTCTCTAAAATATGCCATATTCGTATAGCATCAGCCTCTGCATTTTGTTACCTCTGTGGCGGTCAAGACAAGTACAGAATACTATAAGCCAATGTTCCTTAATTCAGAGTGAAACGATTTCATAACAAAACGAAGTTAGAAAGTAAAAGTATGCTTTGCCACCAGTCTTAATTCTTAGTAAACATACCTTTAATCTTTTTGATACCTTGAGTGTATTATCTTTCATGGTCATTGCAAAGGTCAGAGAAGACAATTTCCTTTGTAAATAGATCCCTTGCGAACACCTCATATTTGATTTGTTTGAAATGAGCATTTTAATGCTTTCCTCTCCCTTTTTCCTACATTACTAATGAAAAAAAAAAAAAGCCTATCTGTTCTGGACTCTGATGCTTGATGTGTTGAATTCTATTTTCTTCGTGAATACATTCCCATTCTGAATCATTTAAAAATGTTTACCCCAACTCATTAGCATGTTAGTCTCTGTGCAGACTGTCATGTACAAAATTCCTTAACTGAGACTAGGTATAAATGTATGGACAGAATTTAGCTTAAAATAACAGTAGGATTTGAGAAAGTAACATTTCCACTCATTCGTTCAAAGAATAACAAATTATAGAGTATTTACTGTCAACCAGGGACCCTGTTAGGAATATAGACAATGAAAATCAACATCATGCATAGGCTGCTTTTCTGGAAAAGGTTAGTTTACTGGGGGAAGCAGAGACATGCTATGTGCTGGTAAGTAGGTCCCTATCCAAGTGCTCTTTTTTATATTCCAATATCAAGCAGTCAAATTGAGCTAATATTTCATTTTATCAATAGATTGTTTCAATGTTATGCAGACTAAACTCTATCAGAGGCTTCATTTGTTTTTCCACTGTTTGACTTAAAAGTAGCATGGGGTATCTTTGGATGGAAGGTACGGGAGCATAAATCACCCTTGGTCCAATTTTTGTTTTCTGTCTCTGCAGGGAGAAATAGCATGAGCTGTAGAGAGACCGGAACTCAACTCCACTTCTTGTGTGTGTAAGCAAAACATAAATTCACACACAAAGGCCCACCATGGACTTTCTTGTGTGTATTTATAATAATCTGAACTGCTGGCAGAGTGGCTGGGGTTGGAGATCATTATGTGATTCTGAGTCAAAAAAAATTTTTTTTTGAGAACTCCTCTATTCATTTCATTTGATTTTGCTGTATGTATGGTGTTGTGGGCTTTTTACTCAGTATCTCAGCATCAAGTGTCATAGGCACGACATTGGAAGATGTAGGTTTGATTTCTAGGTTCTAATCTTGAAAACCCAGCTGAGTATTGACCCATTGATGAGACAGGGCCCAGGTGGTGTTATTGTCAGTCTTCCAAGTAGAAAAGAAGGACCTCCAAGGAGACAGATACATATTAGGAATATATTTATGGTTGCACATGGGTTGCAGAAGAATAGAATAAATTGAGCTGAATTTCTTAAAGGTGGCATTTATCTTCGTGGAAGAAAGGTTGGGGAACCAACTGGATCTTTGTTATTTTTAAAAGAGAATATGCTAGTAAGAATAATGGGAACTTCAAAAAAAGGCTTTAAGTATTGTTTATCCTGTATAAATCATTAAAACTGATGTATAAATTTGTTTGAAGGTTGAATTGCAGAATTCATATCAGAAATTATAATAGTGTAAAAGTAGGATAAAATAGTCTGGAAAATAGTAAGTCACAGGACGTGTTAGCATGTAAAGATAAGGTACAAATTAGATACACAGGAGAATACACAAGTTTTAGTCTAAAATGAGTGGGTAGATGAGACAATGCAATAATATGTACATTAGGCTGAAGAAAAAGACAAGGTAGTTTTACCTTAGTTTAAGAGCATAAAGATTCTTACATGTTCTTACTCATCGTCGAAAGGTTATATACAAAGATAGAAACAATAAGACAAATTTTGTAATATTATGAAGATAAAAATATGAATATGAAATAAATATGCTAAAAGGATACTTAATCCAGAGAGGAAAAGTCAATGTGATCTCATGAACAGCTTATTGAAAATTGTATGATTAATATCTGCCTTCATGGGGAGTGTTAATTTCTCTTATAAGAGTTGGACAGTGATAAACACATTATTAGAATATGTTTCAAAGAGGAGATATAGAATTTGTGAGTCTACTTTGGCCACATTATTTCTATCTTGGATTAATGAGCTTTTATATTTATCTTCAAATGACTCATACCAACAAGCAGGGAACCCACTCATCTGGCTGAGGGGCTGGAACAACAAGCTGAACATTGTAAAAGAAACTCGATCCCACTTGGAGATGCATTTCCTTACCAAACTCTGAGTAAATGAAAAGGCACCAAGTCCCGTGAATAATATAATGGAAATCATCAATGATTAACACTTCTACAGCATTTTATATTTTATAAGGCATTTGCACATTTGTATGCTTGATCTCTCTAGCCTCTCTTTCTTCAAATTTATATTTAGACATTATATTCAAAATAATCAGTTGTTTTATTAAGGTAGCTGTTGGTCCTAATGTCTATTATAGATAAACAGAATTAGCCCTGATTTTTCTCTGTGATTATTTTTTAAGTAACTATGTTAATACCTTGCCATGTTGCTATTAACTTGATAATCATCTTTTCAAGGAAAAACTTACAATTAGGTCAGGACAATTTTAGTTGCAAGGGACAGAACCTCAACTCGAAGTGGCTTAAGGAAAACGAAAACAAACAAACAAAAACATAAAAATATCAACACTTTCTCTCTCCCCAAAAAGACACACACACCCCACAGACTTGATCTTATATAGCCAAAAAGTGAGCCTCAGGGGTTCAGTGGCTCAGTCACAATTATTACTAAAGATTTTTCTTCCCATAGTGAGATTTGCTTATACCAAGTTAGCTGTATTCTTTCCTACTACAGAGAAGAGTTGGGAAGAGCCCCAAGATTACATCTTTACATGTGAAATCTAAAAGGAAGAAAAATGCTTTCTCTTTTATAGCTAATAAGTGAAATACTAGTTCTTTGGTCCTGGTTGTGTTAAACGTTCATTTCCTGAACTAATTACTGTAGGAAGGATGATGTATGCCAAGATTTTCTGGATTTGGGTGAGATGCCCACTTCTTTGTCTAGGGCAGTGTTTTTCAACTTTTTAAAAAAATCTCACAGCACACTTGAACCTACAGTTAAACTTCCCCAGAACACGTAATTTACGTTAATTTAAAAAAAAGTGAAAAAAAGAATATACTTACTGGACTTTGAACTTCTTTCAAAAATAATTTAATGAATGATCTTTAAAAATTTTTGAGGCACTCTTAAGATCCTCTTATGGCACACCAGTTGAAAAGCACTAGTCAAAGGCAAGAGTGGATACTCTATTTCACGGTATTTGTAGAGTCATTTGAGATAGGGAATAGAACAATTTCCCAAAGAAACTCCAAAGGAAATAGACACACCTGTTGGGTAGATACAAACTATCCATATCATAAATTAAAAGATGTGTTAGAAAAAGGACATGATCGTTGGAGTTGCAATTTTTTTTTCTTGTGCTCAAATTCTTCTGCATATGCTTTCTTGTGAAAAAAAAATAGTAACTTACAGAATGATAACAAACACTGGCTTGCCCAGTGACTTTAATTTACTGGTAGATTCATTTACTAAGAGGAAAAAGTTGCTTTTCAGTAACATAGTCTTCAATGTACTCATCCATTCCCCAAAATTGGATTGCAAAACACATGAAAATGTTTTTTATCTCTATTTTGTTCTCTCTTGATTATTCATAAATTGTATGTATTCCACCCAGAATAGTTTTTCCATAAAAAGTCTCCATCTTTCTGACTGACATCTTTCTTTGTTCAACATTTTCCAAGTGTTTTCTTTTTACCTTCCCTCTAATAAGAAACTCTTCTTTTAAAGATCATCTGAATATGCTATCCCTTGATCTTTTTTATTTTATACTGATGCAAAACATGCTATTCCTTTATACAGAGGTGATAGGATATGAAGCATTGAGAATATAAATACATTCAAATATCTTCTTTGTTCAAGTTTAATCTCCAATCTTCTCCCCACAATGAGTATGTCACAACCAGAGAGCTGGCGGTGTTGCGACTCAGAGACTGTGCCCTCTTCAGTGGGAGTTCATCTACTAGCCAGTGACACATCACACTTAGCTTCTTCCTCTTTAGGTGGCTGTACCAATAAATACATGTGTCATGACAGCAGCGTGTGCAAAGCATTGTCCTTAGGTTGCTTGCATGGGTTCTTCTGTATTTGATCAGTTGTGGTGAAAATCTCCTTAGGTGATTCCAATGTACAATTATGGTTGAGATTTCCTAAATTCATGGCGTCTATATAAAACTAGAGACATGGTTATTATGTTTCCTTTTTCATACAAAATCATGTTCTCCTTTATGATTTAAGGCACAGATCCAGTTATTCCACATTCTATTATATTTCCCGAGCTATAAAATTACTGGGCATTTTCTCTCTCATTAATTAGGTTGTCATGCGTTTTCTACAGAGTTTGGCATCATCCCAGGTGGTTTCAATATTCACTGGAATCATAAGAAAGCAAGATGTCTTAAGCACCAAACTCTAGTCAATTTTCACCCATTCTTCCTTAATCCCTTAATCCTCAAATCATATGAATCACCTTGGAGCTTTGTGTCATCATCCAGAAGTTAGTATTTTTTTTACTTCTAAGGATTTGTTGAGAAAAAAGGGGTGGTCCATGAGCTTATAAGAGAAAGAGTAAGTTGCAAGGATAAAGGGGTTGTGTTAAAGAGAACAACTAGACCTCACTTCAATTGTTTCTCATGCTCACTTTGATCGACTTAGGAGAGATAATAAATCAGGTAGTTGCCTCTCATGTTATTTTGTTTGATATAACTCTAGACAGCACAGTATGAGGGGAAATCTTAAGGGCTTAAAAATAGGTAAATGTGGCATCTCATTTCTTTTGTTTGCATCACTTTAGTTAGTCCAGACTCAGGACAATGTAGAGAACAAGTATTGTTGAATTTTTCATCCCATTCAAAGGGGTGGAGTAGGATGTTGATGAAAAAGGGAAACCAAGTCGTATCCAGCTCCGATGTCGACATCTCCTCATTTGTGCCTGAGGGAGTGGATCTACTCTCTTATACCCATCCTTCCTACTTCCCAACACCAAAACCTTACCTTTTTTCAGACTTAGACTTTCACAAAAGCCAGCAAGAGTAATCCACTTTAAGAACTTAGGCTTCAAACATGGAAAATGTCTCTGAGCAAGGGATCCTAAAGTGTTTACCTTCCAAAACCCATAGAATTTCTATTCCTTCTTATTCTGCGACAATCACAACTATTTTTGTTCCAGTGCAAATTCATGGTCTTTGGAAGTCCTCCCTCATTCTGCAAAGTGACTTTTACTTGTCCAGCACATTGGACATGTTTCAAGGGGCCTAGGTTTCTTTATTGAAGAATGTTATTAGAAACTAAGATCTGAGTGCTAGAGGTACTCATGGTTACTAGGGTCTTATTTCTTTTATATATGCTCAGATGAAAGAACTTATGTATACACATATTTTGTTATGAAATCATTATACAAACTTAGCTAAATGTGAGTTCTTATCACTTTCTCCAACTCTAATCCATTATCATACATATCATTTTTATTTCCTCCTGATTATCTGTAAAGTCCAACAGTGAAGAACTATTTGCTTAACCATTTGCCATTCATTTGCTTAATTGTTACATTCTCATGTACATATCGAGCAGTCTGAGAATTGCTAACTTATGCTCCTAGGGAAGCAACTTTATCAACTACAGGTGTCTCCGTGTGGCCTCCTTTGCTTTTAGTGCCATAGACTCTACTCATTTTCAAATACACTTGATAGGACCTTTTCTCCTGATTTGCCTCAGTGAGTCTCTTTCACACATTTGTAATGTAGTCGAGTTCTCTTGCTACAGTGTGCATTCCTTACTGGGATGTCCCTACCACCTCTTAAATGTTTTGTCTTTTTTTTTTTTTAATATGCATCTTGAAAATTCTCTGAAGCAGACAGATGAATGGCCAAAGACACATGAAAAAATGTTTATCATCCCTAATTATCAGAGAAATGCAAATGAAAACCACTTTGAGAGATCACCTAACCTCAGTGAAGGTAGCACACACCACAAAATTCCAAAGTTGCTAGTGTTGGCATGGATGTGGAGACAAGGGAACAGGGAACACTTTTGCACCATTGGTGGGAATGCAAACTATGACAACCTCTATGGAACGAAGTATGGAGATTTCTCAAAGAACTAAAAGTAGAACTTCCATTTGATCCCAAAATCCCATTGCTTGGCATCTAACCAGAAGAAAAAATAAAATCATTTTTACCATTTTGCACTAGCATGTTTATTAAAGCTGAATCTCCAATTGCCAAGATGTGGAAGCAACTCAAGTGGCCTTCAAATCGTTAATGGATTAATAACCTGTTTTGTAAGTAAGCCATGAGTACTATTCAGCAATAAAAAGGAATGGGCACATTACATCTTTGTATTTACTTGGATGGAGTCAAAAAACATTCTTGTTAGTAAAGTATCACAAAAATGGAAAAGCAATTATCCAATGTACCCAATACCAATATGAAACCAATATATAGATAACGACAGGCCAACATGAAAGAAAAACACATGTATATTTAAATGAGGAGGAGAGGGGAGCACGGAAGGGAGAAAAAAAAAGGGGAAAGGGCACTTGCAAGCTCTCATCTAATGTGCACAATGCAAAGGTGTATACCACACCCACTGGATGAAGGGCTCAATTCCAACTTGAACTTTACTTTGGAAATGAAAATGTAACTTAAACGTTTGTACTCTACTATTAATCTGAAATGTTTTTATTTATTTATTTGTATTTATTTATTTTTTTATTAAATCATAGCTGTGTACATTAGTGCAATGAAGGGGTACAATGTGCTGGTTTCATATACAATATGAAATATTTTCATTAAACTGTTTAACATACCCTTCATGGCATTTTCTTAGTTATTGTATGAGGACATTTGTATTCTGCATTTAGTAAGTTTCCTTGTACCCTTCTAAGATGCACCATAGGTGTGGCCCCAACAATTACTCTCCCTCCACCCCAACCTCCCACCTCCCCTACCTTCCCACATTCTTGTGTTATAGTTGGGTTATAGCCTTCATATGAAACTTTTAAATTAGCTTCATAGTAGGGCTGAGTACATTGGATTCTTTTTCTTTCATTCTTGAGATACTTTGCTAAGAAGAATATGTTCCAGCTCTATCCATGTAAACATGAAAGAGGTAAAGTCTCCATCTTTCTTTAGGCTTCATAGTATTCCATGGTATACATGTACCACAATTTATTAATCCATTCGTGGGTCGATGGACACTGGGGCTTCTTCCAAGACTTAGCAATTATGAATTGGGCTGCAATAAATACTCTGGTACAGATATCTTTGTTATAATGTGATTTTTGGTCTTCTGGGTATATACCTAGTAAAGAAATTATAGAATCAAATGGCAGGTCTATTTTTTAGATCTCTAAGTACTTTACAGCCATCCTTCCAAAAGGAACATATTCGTGTGCATTCCCACCAGCAATGTCGAAGTGTTCTCTTTTCTCCACATCCGCACTAACATCTCTGGTTTTGGGATTTTTGTCATGTGGGCTAATCTTACTGGAGTTAGGTGATATCTCATAGTAGTTTTGATTTGAATTTCTCTGATGATTAAAGATGGTGAGCATTTTTTCATGTGTCTGTAGGCTGTGTGCCTATCTTCTTTAGAGAAGTTTTTCTTCAAGTCCTTTGCCCAACCTGAGATGGGATCATTTGTTCTTTTCTTGCTAATACATTTGAGTTCTCTGTGTATTCTGGTTATTAAACATTTGTCAGAGGCATAACTTGCAAATATTTTCTCCCATTCTGAGGGCTTTCTGCTTACTATACATACTATGTTCTTGGCTGTACAGAAGCTTTTTAGTTAGATCAGGTCCCAGTAGTGTATTTTTGATACTGCTTCAATTGCCTGGGGAGTTCTCCTCATAAAGTATTCACCCAAGCCAATTCCTTCAGGAGTTTCCCCATCACTTTCTTCTATTTTGCTAGTTTCATGTCTTAAGTTCAAATCTTTAATCCAGTGAGAGTCTACCTTAGTTAATGGTGAGAGGTGTGGGTCCAGTTTCAGTCTTCTACAGGTCACCAGCCAGTTCACCCAGCACCATTTGTTGAATAGGGAGTCTTTTCCCCACTGAATGTTTTTAATTGGCTTGTCAAAGATCAAGTAACAATAAGTAGCTGGATTCATCTCTTGGTTCTCTATTCTGTTCTAAACATCTACCTCTCTGTTTTTGTGCCAGTACCATGATGTTTTGTGCACTTTCGATTTATAGTACAGTCTCAGGTCTGGTAGCGTGATTCCTCCTGCTTTGTTTTTATTTCTGAGTAATGTCTTGGCTATTTGAAGTTTTTTCTGATTCCATATAAAATGAAGTATTATTTTTTCAAAATCTGTCAAATATAACAATGGAGCTTTGATAGGAATTGCATTAAAATTATATATTGCTTTGGGTAGTATGGACAATTTAACAATGTTGATTGTTCCCAACCATGAGCATGGTATGGTTTTCCATTTGTTAACATTTTCAGCTATTTCTTTTCTGAAAGTTTCATAGTTCTCTTTATAGAGATCTTTCACATCTTTTGTTAGGTAAACTCCCAAATATTTCATCTTCTTTGGCACTACTGTGGAAGGAATAGAGTCCTTGAGTGTTTTTTCGGTTTGGCTATTGTTCGTATATAAAAAGGCTACAGATTTATTGGTGTTGATTTTGTAGCCTGAGACATTGTTTATTCCTTGATCACTTCTAAAAGTTTTGTAGTAGAATCCCTGGTGTTTTCCAGATATACAATCATATCATCTGCGAAGAGTGAAAGTTTGATCTCTTCTGACCCTATATGGATACCCTTGATCGCCTTTTTTCCCCCTGATTGCAATAGCTAAAACTTCCATTACGATGTTGTAGAGCAATGGAGACAATGGGCAACCTTGCCTGGTTTCTGATCTAAGTGGAAATGGTTTCAATTTAACTCTATTCAATACGATATTGGCTGTGAGTTTGCTGTAGATGGCCTCTATCAGTTTAAGAAATGTCCCTTCTATACCAAT
>CAUYON010066280.1:0-20372 GCA_963573935.1 Arctocebus calabarensis | reverse complement strand
GGGATGTTGGATATTGTCGAAGGCTTTTTCTGCATCAATTGAGAGAATTATGTGGTCTTTATTTTTTAATTTGTTTATGTGTTGGATTACATTAATTGATTTACATATATTGAACCAGCCTTGAGATCCTGGGATAAAGCCAATTTGGTCATGATGTATAATTTGTTTGATGAGTTGCTGAATTCTGTTTGCTAGGATCTTATTAAATATTTTTGCATCGATATTCATTAGTGATATTGGCCTATAATTTTCTTTTCTTGTTGGGTCTTTTCCTGGTTTGGGGATCAAGGTGATGTTGCTTCATAGAATGTTTTGAGTATTCCTTCTTTTTCTATATTTTGGAAAAGATTGAGTAGTATAGGTACTACTTTCTCTGTAAAGATTTGGTAGAATTCTGATGTGAAACCATCTGCTCCCAGGCCTTTCTTTTTAGAGAGATTTTGTATAGTTGATGCTATTTCAGAACTTGATATAGGCCTGTTCAACATTTCGACTTGATTCTGGCTAAATCTAGGTAGATGGCATGCTTCCAAGTATTGTTCTATGCCTTTGAAATTTTCGTATTTCTAAGAATAGAGTTTCTTGTAATATTGGTTAAGGAATTTTTTGATTCTGAGGAGTCTATTGTTATTTCATCTTTGTCATTTCTGATTGATGAAATTAGAGATTTTACGCTTTTATTCGTGGTTAGGTTAGCCAAAGGTTTACCTATTTTATGGAACTTTAAAAAAAAAAAACCAACTTTTAAACTTATTGATCTGTTGTATAATCTTTTTGTTTTCAATTTCATTTAATTCTGCTCTAATTTAGGTTATTTCTTTTCTTCTGCTGGGCTTGGGATTGGAATGTTCTTTCTTTTCCAGTTGCTTGAGATGTCCTTTTAAGTTGTTAACTTCCTCTATTTCCATTTTCTTGAGGAAGGCTTGCAATGCCAAATTTCCCTCTTAGGAGTGCCTTTGTGATAATTCATGTCTTCATTACCATTTCGTTCCAAAAATTTGGTAATTTCCTTCTTAATCTCATCTATGATCCAGCTATAGTTCAGCATAAGGTTGTTTAATTTACATGTGTTTGTATGAGTATGCAGATTAGTATTTTTACTGAGGTCAACATTTATTCCATCGTGGTCTTAGAAGATGCAAGGAATAATTTCTATTCTTTTAAATTTGCTGAGGTTGTTCTTGTCACTGCACACTCCTTGGGTGTTTCAGCTGTAACTGCCACATAAGCTCCTTTTAATGCCTCAAATAGAGCTTGGATCCTCACATACAACCCCCTCCCAGCTGCCTGCCCTGCAACACCCCCAGGCATCTCAAACCCAGCAGGAGAAAGCTGGGCTCATTTGTACATTCTGCCCCACTTGGCCCACTCCAAAACATACTGTCTCAGCAAAAGGCACCACAGTCATTCTCTCTCCCAAGTTCAAAGCCTGGGGATCATCTTCATCATCTGTCTCCCTCAACCTCTACATAGTTAGGCACAGGTCCTGTTACTTCTTTGCATTTATCTCACTGATCCACCTGCTTTAATTCAATGAAAGACACCTTCATGCATGAGCAGGTATCTCTCTCTCTGCTCATGTAATTTCCTGCCTAAGTAGCACCTCAGTGTGCCTCTCCCTCCACTCTTATTGGGGAAGCCTCAGCAAGGACCTAATGACTGCAGCCTGGATTGGCTGGTGGACTCCCAAATATCCTCCTCTCCTGCAAGCTGGGCTCCAAGCCCTCCCCTGCACCACTAAGAGCGAGAGCAACAGTTCTCAACCTTCCTAATGCTGCAACCCTTTAATACAGTTCCTGTGCATCATGACCCATAAATTGAAGACCACTGAGCTAGAGCTTTGTTCAAGGCTATCTGGATCACATCAATCCTTCATATAATCTTTAGTGTCTTCACAGTTTCAGAACTAAAGAATCTCACTTAAGTCATCAGATTCCATGTCTGTTTATCATCTGTCACCACAAATAGAATGAAAATCAGGGAACACAGGAAGCTTTTTTGTCTACCCTACAGTTCCTCTTTTGGGCATGTAAAATTCTGAGCTAAGTAGTATCATTTCTGCTCCACTGTTATCACACACCCTCCTGGGGATGGCTGGCTGCCTGGCATGCCTACCTTCCCTCTAGGCAAAGACTGTTCCAGAGAGCATCAGTCAATGAAGAACATGTTGTGTATCGGGGCTATAGTCAAAATTGTATCCAAGGGCAGGTGAGGCTTTTTCACACCTGAAATATACTGACTAGTATGACTAAGGAACAGAATTGTTAATGATATTTCACTTTATATGTTCAAATTCACATATCAAAATGTGGCAGGTGGCCAACATCCTGGACAGTGCCACTCTATATTGCAGGTTCCTGAGGGATTCACTCAACTTTGACCCCTGGCATGTGCCAGATACTTAGTAAATACCAAGTGGATGTTCAGCTGAAGTGGTGTCTTAGGGAGGGCTGGGATTTCATATTTTAATATAGACCTGTGATGCTGTTTTTCTCTAGTTCATCTGATCACCAGAAAGCACATTTCCTGCCATGACAACATGGAGGAACATGCAGATTACCATCCTAGTCCTAGGGTTTCAGAATGACTTTGAGATAGAACACAGAGAGGCTGTCTGGCCTCTGCTTAATCTTCCAATGGGCTTACAGGATATAATATGGGGACATGGAGCAATAAGACAGGTGGACGGCAGGCAGGTAGGAGGACTTGCTGTCTGCCTTATGTTAGGGATGCACCCTGCCCAATGCCTGACTGCTGAGTCACTGCCCTTCTCTTCATTCTCAGTCATCTTGCTGAGGTAGACATTTTGCTCCTATTTTGCAGATGAGAAGAGTGAGGCCCAGGCTTGGTGCCTGTAGCTCAGTGGCTAGGGCACCAGCCACATACACTGGGGATGGTGGGTTCAAAACTGGCCAGGCCAACTAAACAACAACTGCAAAAAAAAATAAAAAGAAAAAAAATAGCCAGGCATTGTAGCAAGTGCCTGTAGTCCCAGCTACTTTGGAGGCTGGGGAAAGAGAATTGCTTGAGCCCAGGAGTTTGAGGTTGCTGTGAGCTGTGATGCCACAGCACTCTACTGACGGTGACATAGTGAAACTCTGTCTCAATGAATAAATAAATAAATAGATAAATAAATAGTGAGGCCCAGAGAATGAGGCCACAAGGCAGGATAGTAGTGACACTGACTCCAAAGCCCAAGTTCCTTCTACGGTGCATCTGCCCCTATCTCTGGAGACTTGTGGGGATGAAGAGCTGTGGAACTGCAGATACATGTGGTTTTGGCAGCCACAGCCATTTCAGTATAGGAGGATGGGACTGCCCTGTTCCCCACCTTCCCCCTTACTCTCTCTTGTGGGCTCCACTAGCTACACTCATTCATGCCCCAGGGCCTTTGCTCTCTCTGCCTGGTCTGTGCTTTTCCTCTTCCTCTCCCCAGGCCTGGACCTGCAGTAGCTGCTCTTTCTTCTTAGGCCTTTGCCCACACCTTCCATCCTGACATGTGTCCCAGTCTGCTGCTATTGGGTTTGTTTGCAACTCTGTATGTTGCAGCCTCTTCCCCCTTCCAGGCTATGGGCTCTAAAAGAGCAGATACCACATCTGCCACACTCAGTCCTCCCCTCAGGGCCCAGAACAGTGCCTAGCATCAATGTTAGTCACATCAGGGCTGAAAGCCGAGCAGAGGGACTAATTGCCCCTGTGTCAGGCCCTGGGCAACCCTCTGAGGCTGGATGCTCTGCCCTGAGGAACAATGCAGCCAAGGGCACAGAAACGCCCACCTGTATCACACTCTTTTATAACACTTACCTCATCTCCCAGCCAGGTTTCTGCATCTCATTCACCATTCTGTCCCAGGACCAAGGATGAAATATCCAGGGACACAGACTGAAAATCAGGAGATTGTATGGGACTCTGATCCCTTGGTAAGTCTGGCTCCTGTCCTCAATAAACACCAAAGCTTGAGCAGTGCCTGTGGCTCAGTGAGTAGGGCGCCGGACCTATATACCAAGGGTGGTGGGTTCAAACCCGGCCCCGGCCAAACTATATCAAAAAATAGCCAGACGTTGTGGCGGGCGCCTGTAGTTCCAGCTACTTGGGAGGCTGAGACAAGAGAATCACCTAAGCCCAGAAACTGGAGGTTGCTGTGGACTGTAACTGCATAGCACTCTACCAAGAGTGACAAAGTGAGACTCTGTCTCTACAAAAAAAAAAAATAAATAAATAAACACCAAAGCTCAGGGGCAGCATAGATGGTAGCCAAGAGAACAGACATGCCTGGGTTTCAGTTCTGGCTGCCACTCACTACCTATGGGCCCATGGGAAGTTTCTAAGCTCTTGTATGACTAGAATTCTTCACAGAGAAGATAGTACAGCACCTATCCATTTGTTTTAAAATTTGTTTAAAAATGCTGATTTGAAGAGAGGGGTTATCTGTGCAGTGCTCAGAGCACAGTCTGGCAAAGACAGAGCACTGTACACTTGTTGGTTAAATAAAGGCTGCTGAAGGCAGATGCCTGAGTCTGCGCCTTCTGTGACCAGGAGGGTGGGCTTGGCACGTCACTTACATCTATGAGTTCTGCTCTGTCATCTGTAATTGGGAATCTTAGAAACAGTTCTCTACTTGTTTCATTGGAAGGATACAGCTAGCCACCAGAGCGCCTAGGAAATATAGTCCTTAGCTCTGAAACATGCTAAGTGAGAAAGAGCTTCTGTTATAAGGAAAAAACAGACATCAGAGAACACTACCTAAAGACATTTATACCACTACTTTCTAGCTGTGTGACCATAACCTCTTTAAGCCTCCATTCACCCATTTTAAAGTGGGGATAATAATGGTATCTAAGGATGAAGGTTCATTGTGAAGTTTAAATGAGATAAAGTGGAAGAAACAGCTTAGAATGGTACAGTAAGTGCTCTGATGTTGGGGAGTAAAGACAGGAAGGAGGACATAGAGCCCCACCTACTACCAACCAGCTGCCTCTGCTAGGTGCTTGTCTGGGTTCCATTGGCCCCACCCACCCAGGATTTATGGAGGGTGCTCCCTTCCCAAGGACTCCTCTTCCACTCACTCTCTAATTCCTATTGCAGCAGTCAGGTCTGGGGACATCATTCCAGTCCAGGGCATGGAGCTCTCCTGTGGGGCTGCTTCACACAGACTTGAGCAAATTGCTCAATATGCCCAGGTGTTACCAGTGAAGGAGAGAGAAAACCAATTGATCATCTGAAAGAGCTCCTCCTCAGATATGGGGCCTGGCCATATAGAGAGGAGACTAGGGGAGACAGAATGCTCCCAGGTCAGGTCCACCTCTTACACAACATAGAACTGAGTCCAAAGGAGAAGGTGTGTTTAGAGAGCTGGAGTAGAGGTCACCACTAAAAGGGAAAAGGGAGAAGCCTAAGCAATAGTAAGTATAGAGAGTTATAGGAAAAAAAAAAAGGACAGTTCTTGATTATGAAAATGAATAATGAATGTATTTCACAAAGAAGAGCTATTGTGAAAGTCCAAGGCACCAAAATGGGGTTTTGTAGTGAGGAAGAGAGAGAGACTGGGCTCCATTCTGCACATAGCATGGGCAAGTAGGAAGGTGCAGGCAAGGGTCTAGTTGGGCCCAGTGATGGAAATGACTCGAAGAAACATAAGGGATGGAGGTGGCGTCTGGCTAATCTCCCCCTACATGATTCATGAGAGGAGGCTAGCATGGAAGAGCTCAGTTGGGGGATGCTGGTGTTTGTGGGACACCACTAGGGTGATCAGATATCAAAAGGGACAGTTTCTGATAAATGTGACTTAACAAAATTTTTGCTACAGTGGAATAATGCAGAGGAGAAAGTGGAGTTCAAAAGTCAGGCTTGGTTGATAAAGACCTCAGAAAGCCTGAGTAGAGTTTGTTCCAGGATAGAAGCTTTCTCAGGGGAGAAGGAGGGTTGTGAAAAGGAAAATCTGGGTGAAGACAGAAATTACCCCAGTTAGATGATTAAGCAACTTAGAAAAATACCCCAAAACGCAAGTAAATTAATTCACCAGGCTTGGAGCCATAGCACAGTGATTACGGCATTGGCAGGTTTGAACCTGTCCCAGACCAGCTAAACAACAATGACAACTCCAACAACAAAAAAGTAGCCAGGTGTTGTGGTGGGCATCTGTAGTCCCAGCTTCTTGGGAGACTGAGGCAAGAGAATTGCTTAAGCCCAAGAGTTTGAGGTTGCTGTGAACTGTGATGCAATAGCACTCTGGGCAACAATGTGAGACTCTCTCTCAAAAAATAAATAAGTAAATACATAAAATTAATTAATTGATTAATTAATTAATTAATTCACCAGTTTTTACTTCCCTAAAGAACTGATTTATGAGAGTCTCACACTTGGGTGTAGCAGGCTAGGAAGGGTAAGTGCACCTGGCCCTGACTGGCCTGCCCTGCTCACCCCTTTCTAGGCTTTGCAGATCACAGACTGCATGTGTCTCCCAGCTCAGTTATCACTGCAGTTGCAAAGACTCTGCAAATACTCCATGTTCTCCATGTCACTGTAAACCTTGACCATGTCCCTGGATTGGCCTACTGGCATAGTAAGAAGTCACAGTATCCCCAGAGCAGCAGTTATCAACCTGTGGATTGTGACCCATAGGAACTGTATTAAAGGGTCACAGCATTAGGAAGGTTGAGAACTACTGCCCTGGAGCAATACCTCAGACCTTGTGTAGCCTTCAGTGGTAATGAAGTTGGAGTCGCAAAGTAACATGTTTGGGGGAAGAAGAGGCTCAAGAACTCCAACTCAGGCCTCCCAACCTACCTGGAAGGACCCCCAACTTCCTGGCATGACCTCACCCTGGACAGGCAGAATACTTTCTATCTCACCACTGTCACAGGGGAAGCAATAGTCAATGAGCACCTCTCAACCTCTTGTCTCCTGGTGACATTTGCAGTTAATTACACAGCGTAGTGTATACTACTAATATACTGTCAGTGCTCAATTGTATTCAGGACTTTGTGTGACCCTTTCAAAGCACACATTCTTTCCAGGTATGTTCTGGACACCTAGTAAGCACTGAGTGCCACTCCAGGAGCTGGGGACTCACTAGACAGACCTAGGCCCTCCCTTCATCAAGCTCCTTAGTAAGGGAATGAGGACCTTAACTTAACTCATGGGACCCAGTGTGGCCTTCAGTGGAAGCTGTGGGGGAGGGACTGTGGCCACATGTCTGGGTCTTCTTCAGACCTATAACTCTGTTCACGTGCATGCTATCAGCTCTGTGTCCCAGCAGAGTCACCCATCTGTAGGGTGAGGCTTGTTTTGCTTTGGCCCAGGTACATCGCTGCTGCTCAGTTCTGCTCACTTCCCCACAGGGGTTTTCTGATCCTGCATCCTCCTCTCTAGGTCAACCTAGAACTCCAGGAACACAGGCTGAACCACTTCTGGCCTACAAGGACATTACTTTGTACAAGGCTAAAATGTGGAGTCTGGGAGAAGATGACTGACACAAATAGCCTCCCAACACTGTTGTCTGTCTCCATATTTGATGCCCAATGTGTGCACTGCACAGACAAATAAACATTACTTTAAAGCAGAAGTCCAACTTGTCCTATCTGGAGTCTCGCTTTTCCCATTCTATCAAAGTCCACTGGTTCAAATCCTTATCCTTTAATCCAGTGTGAGAATTCCAGGATATATCAGCAGTCTAATGCATGTACATCTTGTTTTTTCCAAACACAAACAATGATGATAAAGTGGGACAGGTGTGAAGGCTCACTCCTGTAATACTAACACTGTGTACATCGAATTCTAGATTGAAATCTGGAGTATTTGCTCTCTAGAACAGCCTAATGACCCTGCATAATACTCTTGTAGGCAACTTTAAGGATGGAGCCAGGCTAACTTCTTTCCTCATTCTGCTATCTCTCCCTGCTCCTTATCCATTCCCTGCTGAGGAAGGAACACCCTGGGTTTCACAGGTCCCTGAGACTCTGCTCAGCCAATAAATCCAGTGCTCACATCTACACTGTCACCTGGGCCACAGACCAAATGGTGAGCACATGGCAGAGTGGGGCTGTGTCAGCAGTAAACTGATCTCCTGTACCCAAAGTGGCTGCCCTGCCCTGAGCAAAGGGGCTTGAGTGAGACAATAGGCTTTGCTCCTTATTTGAATCACCACACATTCTCCCCATTTGCTAATATTGCACAGATTGTCAAATGGAGGTCACAGTAAATATTTTTGTGTCCTGAAACATGACCTATGTGACCACAATTTTGTTACTTAAAATTAGTTTTCCTAAACTAAATTCAATATTAGTTCTACAATATTCTCAATATTATATGAAACTAGATATGTTCTTTTTATTTACCAATGATGCTACTAGAAACTGTTGTGGACATGAATTATTTTCTCTGCTTAATAATATTACATACTTCTCAGTTATTTCTACTTCCTTAATTACAAAGTATGGAATCTAATCAGGAAGGGTGAGAGGGGGGACAGATGAACTGGCTTAACACCTATCAACACAGAGTAAAGTCTGGCACTTAACGTGGCTTGTCCACTCATGCACTTGCTACATAGTGTGTAGTGCACAATGGCAGTACCTCAGTACCACTTGAGGATAGCCAACACTCACCAGACATTGAGGAGGAAAGCCACACTAGCAAAATAATCCTAAGTAAGCAAATATGAGAGGATCATTGGCTATAGGATTATTGGATTATATTAAGATATTATTGGGGAGGGAACAAGACAGTGGCTGAATAACAGCTTCTTTGCAACTGAGCATAGTGAGATTGGGGAGAGAAGACTCTAGGCACCTCTGGCTTGTGGGTTCTGCCCAGAAACATCCCTTTGGGGATGCAGGGAGGTAGCAAAAGACTTCTGGACCTCAGGAGGAGGAAAAAAGCAGTGGAGACGTGGCAAGTGGTTGCATTTGGTCTGAGACTGCCATGGCTGTAGCTACAATAGAAGCAAGATTGCAGAAGGCCTTCCCTGTGGGTTGTTTTGTTGATGACACTACTCACAAGTCATCTAGTGATTGTGAGTAGTGCCAAAGACTGGAACTGAGACAGGGGGAAAGAGTGAACCTTTCAGTGCTCAGCAGTGGAAGAGTTGCTTAACAGCGTCAGCCCTCAGGGGCATAGTGAGGCTGGTTTTGGCACACCTGATAAGCCACTTCGGTAGAGATTCAAGTGAAAAATGCTTTCCTAGGACAGCCTCTGCTTAGCCAAGGTCAATTGTTTAAAGTATCTTTTAAGTAGCTGAGGAGAGATTCAGGCTCTCAAACCCACAGGGTTTGAGGGGAAAGAAGTCAACAAAGGCAGAGTTTGAGGGCAAAGAAGTCAGCAGAGGCCTCCAGTTTCCATCTTATTCAGCTGTTATGATTAGCATCTCATACTCCAGAAGATCAACTGTTGCCTAGACAATATTCAACAAGATATATATAATGCTTTGTTTTTAGTTTGAGATTTTTTTATTTCAACTCCCTCCCCCTAGATTTTTCTTTTTTTCCCCTTTTTTTTCCTAGTGTAAATATAATTTTCCATTGTTGCTTTCTTTAATAACAAGAACTTCATTTTTGCTAGTGTTTCTGCTCCTGTTATTTAATCCCCCCCCCCAATTTTATCCTGTGAGTTTTTCTGTTTGTTTTGGTTCGATTTATAGTATTTTTGTTTTACCTCTCTATTTGGTGGCAGTGGGGTACCGTGTCTTCTCAGGCTGGGAAACAGCTGCTGACCTTAAGGGATCCACACAACCTAGTACACTCAGAGGTTGGGGGTTCTAAAGGTATGGGTCAAAGTACCCTATTGTACAACTTCATTACTCCTGTCTCCCTCTTTCTGTGTCTTGCTTCTTTTTGTCAATATTCCCCTTGACTCACTCCCTCTCTTTTCTCTTTTCTCTTTCTTTCTTTCTTTTTTTTAAATCTTTTTTCCCTTCTTGCTCTTCAGTTTTCTCATCCTTTTAGTCCTGTACCAAAAGTACTCATCAAAACCTTAGGTCAGAGGCATGGTAACTTAAAGAGCAAAAGGAAGTGAAAGAAAAATTAAAACAAGGAAACAGATAAGAGAAAACACTCATGAGGAAGAAATGGCAGAAAAATCCTGGCAACATGAAAAACCAGTCCAGAGCAACACCCCCAAAAGACCACCAGGTAGCTACTGTAGAGAATTCCATTGATAAAGAAATGTTAGAAATGATAGAAGGGGAATTTAAAATATAGATGATGAAAACAATGAAGGAAATTGCTGATAAAGTGGAAAAATAACCAAAAGGAAATCCAAAAACAGAATCAAATAAGAAATGAATGATATGAAGAATACAGAAAGGATATAGCAGAGCTGAAGAAATTAAAGCAATTAGGAAACTTAAAAATTCAATAGAATGTACCAATAATACCATGCAGAATAAAGAATCTCAGAGATAGAGGACAAAGCTCTTGAGATAACTCAGTTAAAAAGGCAGGAAAAAGATAGAGAAAGCAGAACGATAAAAGACAAAGTTCTTGAGATAACTGAGATAGTTAAAGAGGTAGAAGAAAAGATAGAGAAAGCAGAACATTCACTGACAGAATTATGGGACTTTATGAAGCATTCACACATACGAGTTATAAGTATCCCAGAAGGGAAAGAAGAATGTCTCAGAGGAATGGATGCTATACTAGAAAATATTATAAATGAAAATTTCCCAAATATCACCAAAGATTCTGGCACACTCCTTTCAGAGAGATATCGGACCCCAGGTTACCTCAACTCTAACAGAGCTTCTCCAGGACACATTGTGATGAGCCTGTCCAAAGTCAAGACAAAAGAAAAGATTCTACTATCTGCCAAGAGTAAGTGCCAATTGACCTACAGGGGCAAATCCATTAGGGTGACCACAGAATTCTCTAATGAAACTTTTTAAGTCAGAAGACAATGGTCAGCTACATTTAATCTACTTAAACAAAACAATTTCCAGCCCAGAATTCTATATCCTGTTAAGCTAAGCTTTAAAATTGACAGAGAAATCAAATCTTTTACTGATATGCAATCATTGAGGAAATTTGTTCTACATACTGACCATTACAAAGGACCACCAGCAAAGTAAGTATCCAGAAATTAAAGAACAGATCCTGGCTTCCACAACAATGCAAAATAAAGCTAAGCAATAGACTTTCACAAACTAAGATGAGTGCTACCACACTTATCAATTATCTAAATAAATGTTAATGACTTGAATTCTCCACTGAAGAAGCATAGCATGCTCATGGGATGTAAAAACACAATCCATTCATTCACCATCTGCAGGAAATACACCTAGCCTCAAAAGACAAACTAAAGATTTAAGGGTTGGAGGACAATTTTTCAGCCAAATGGAATTAGGAAAGTGGATTTAAAGCAATTAAAGCCCCAAAAGACAAAGGTGGCACTTCATACTCATCAAGGGAAAAATACAACTAGAAAACATTTCAATTCTAAATGTTTATGAACCTAACTTAAATGCTCCCAGATTCTTGTAACAGACCTTAATTAGCCTGAGCAATGTGATATCCTATAACAACAAGGGACTTTAACTCTCCTCTTACACAGCTGGACAGAGCCTCTAAACAGAAAGTAAATGAATATATAGGGACTTAAATGAGACCCTAGAACAACTATTCTTCATGGATGTATATAGAACACTCTATTCCAAAGCTAAAGATTATACATTCTTCTCATTGGCCCATGGAACATTCTCCACAATTGTTTATATCTTAGGACACAAAATGTACCAAAGCTATTCCAAAGCTAAAGATTATACATTCTATTCCAAAGCTAAAGATTATACATTCTTCTCATTGGCCCATGGAACATTCTCCACAATTGTTCATATCTTAGGACACAAAATGTACCCCAACAGAGTCAAAAGAATTGAAACTGTACCTTGTACCTTCTTAGATCACAAAGCATTAAAGGCGGAATTCAACTCCAACAAAAATGTTCAACCCCACACAAAGGCATGGAAATTAAACAACCTTTTGTTGAATGACAGTTGGGTGCAAAAAAAATAAAAGAGGAAATAATTAACTTCTTTGAGTATAACAAAAATGAAGATACAAGCAACTCAAATCTGTGGGATACAGCAAAAGCAGTCCTCAGAGAAAAATTAATTACTTAACATCTAAAAAACAGAGAGCACATGAAGAAAACCAAAAGCCGTCTTATTGAACTGGAAAAAGAAGAAAAATCTAAGCCTAAACCCAGCAGAAGAAAAGAAATATCCAAAATTAAATCAGAGATTAATGAACTTGAAAACCAAAGACTCATTCATAAAATTAATGAAACAAAGAGTTGGTTTTTGAAAAAAATAAAATAGATAAACCTTTGGCCAGACTAAAAATAAAAAAGTAAAGTCACTTGTAATCTCAATCAAAAATGATACAGGGGAAATAACAACATATTCCACAGGGATACAAGAGATTATCTTTGAAAACTACAAGAAACTATGCCCTGAAATTTGACAATGTGAAGAAAATGGATCAATATCAAAATTGAGAAGGAATGTTCCCAAACATATTCAAACACTCAAATATCACCTTGATCCCCCAACCAGGAAAAGACTCAACCAACAGGAGAATTTCAACACAATTTCAGTTACGAATATAGATGCAAAAATTCTCAATGAAATCCAATCCAAAAGATTACAGGCTGTCATCAAAAAAGTCATACATAATGATCAAGAAAGTTTCATTCCAGGGTTGCAAGGATGGTTTAACACAAGCAAGTCCATCAATGTTATGCACCATATTAATAGAAGCAAAACAAAGACCATATGATCCTCTCAATGAGTGCAGAAAAATTCAACAAAATCCAGCCTCACTTCTCCTTCCCGCTAGTTTGCTTGAAGACAGCTCTCCTCCCACATCGCACCCGAGTCCTTCGATGCCCACACTTGAACAGGCACGCTGTGTAGAGCCACACTACCAGAAAGAAGACTGGGGTGGGACTGGTTTGCTCTGGGAAAGGAGTGCTGCCCGGGTGCACAGTGGGAGAAAGGAAAGGCGAGGACGCGAGTGTGTCGGGCAGGCCTGCTGCCTGGATGCACAACTAGCATAAAGGGGATGTGAGGTCTCAGGGGTCCGGGGAGAGGCGCGCTGTCTGCAGGCACACTAGCAGAAAGGAGAGGTGAGGAATTGGGTGCACTGGGAGAGGAATGTGATGCCCACTAGCTGAAAGCGAAGGTGAGGTCTCGAGTGCCGATTGGTAGAGGAGTGCTTTCTGGATGCACACTAGCAGACAGGAGAGATGTGGACTCGGGTGCGTGGGAGAGGTGTGCTCTGGATGCACGCCGGCGGAAAGGGGAGGAGAGGCCTCGAGTGCCCAGCACGATGCCGGATATGTGCTGGAGCAGGAGGGAAACCGCTGGTCTTACTGAGTTGGTGCACCTAGTTGGCATGGCGTGACACATTGGCTCCCGTTGGGTGAGGGCTCCTGTGTATTACGAGTGTTCAGAGAGTTCCACCTGCGCTCAATACAGGTATTCTCTGGCAGACGCACTGAATCCTTTCTAAGGAACTTGCAGGTGAAGCTTCTGGGACGCAAGGTGTTGTGGAAGTAGATGAACTTCTGTCCCGGGTCACTCTGTAAAAGTTATTGAGGAGAAGAAATTGGTTTTCCTCCTACGAGCACACTGCCGGTTACATATTGCTGGTGCAGAGGGGCAGACTTCTATTCTCACTGAGCTCATGCATGTAGCTGGATGGCTATTGGCACACGGACGTACCTTGTGGAAGGGCTCATATGTGTTTATGATACCAGGAGTGCTTGGGAATTTGCGCGTGCGGTCGGCGCCAAGTGTTCGCGAGGAACGGAAGGCACTTTTGGAACAAGCGGAAGAATAGATAAGGAAAGGGCAGGCGAATCTTCTGAGAAAGAAGGTATTGGGAATTTGGGGAAAGGCCTTCATGGCTCTAAATAGCCTCATGAAAGAGAGGGAGCTCTTTATCCCTCCCCAGCGGAATTCTGCTGGATACAAGCTGGAGCAGTGGCAATCTGATCAGCTCACTACCCTGCACAAATAGCTGAAGGGCCACTGGCTTACTATTTGTAGGGACTCTTGTGTATCACTGTTTCCTCATAAGGAATGTTCAGACAGAGGGTTCCATGTTCGATCAACACAGGAGTTCTCTGGAATAGATTGCACTTTGGAAACACACGCTAGTGTTCATCAGAAGGCAATTTGCAGATGAACTTTCTGGGCAGCTTCTTATTGAGGATGTTGTGAACGTCTTTCCAGGGTAGCTCTATAAGCGTTATTGGGGAGACGAAACTGTTTTTCCCTCCACGAAGCCTACTGCCGGTTGTATGCTGGAGCAGATGGCTCGTCTCACTGACTTCATGCCCGTCGTTGCATGGCTGTAACTTGGACTTACCTTGGTGAGGGAGGGGTCCACGTGTACGAATGTTCAGACACTTAACATGTGTGATCAATACAGGTACTCTCCGGCACAGACTGCACTCTGGACATCCACTGACTAGTCTATAAGGACAGTGCCAAGGAGCCTTCTGGGAAACGGGGTCTTGTGGAATTTTGAACAAGGGCATTCGTGGTTAGCTCTGAATAGCCTCACTGAAGAGAAGAAACTGCTTTATACCCTCCCATCGGGATACTGCCAGATAGAAGCTGGAGCAGTTGGAAATCTCCTCATGTCACTGACAACGCACACATTCTCGAACGGCCATCGGCTTACCTCTCCCTCCTCACCTCTCCCTTCTTGCCAATGAGCACGGCAGCATTCCTCTCCCAGAGTACCCAAGTCGTCATGTGTCGTTTCTGTGAGCAGAAATGATAAAGCAGAAATAAAACCAATGTCACAGAGATAGAAGAGATTATCACTGTGTACTACAGGAAACCCTTTGTTAGAATTAGACAATGTGGAGGAAATGGAGGAATACCTGGAGTCACACACTCCCCCTAGACTTAGCCAATCATACATAGAACTCTTGAACTGACCAATTTCAAGCACCGGAGATTGAGGAAACAATAAGTAATCTCCCAAGAGAAAAATGCCCTTGGCCAGATTGCGTCACATCAGAATTCTATCAAACCTTCAAAGAAGAGCTTATACTCATATTTCAGAAATTATTCCAAAAAATTGAAGAGGAAGGAATCTTCCCCAACACATTATCTAATGCAAACATTACCCTGATTCCAAAACCAGGATAAGGCCCAAAAAGGAGAAATACAGACCTTTTTCATTAATGAATATTGATGCAAAAATACTCAATAAAATCTTAGCCAATAGATCACAGCTACACATTTTAAAAATTATACATCAGGATGAAGTAGGGTTTATTCCAGGGATGGAAGTGTAGTTGAACATACCCAAATGTATAAAGGTAATTCACCATATTCATAGAAGCAGAAAAAAGAAAAAAGACCATATCATCCTCTCAATAGATGCAGAAAAAGCATTTGATAAAATTTAGCATCCTTTTCTAACAAGAACACTTACAAAAATAGACATAGGTGGCACATTTCTTAAACTGATTGAAGCTATTTGTGACAAACCCATAGCTAATATCATACTGAATGGAGTAGAACTTTAACCAGACAAGGATGTCTGCCACTGACACTACTATTCAAAAAAGGGCTGGAAGTTCTGGCCAATGCAATCAGGCAAGAGAAAGATATAATGGGCATCCAAATGGAGGAGAGGAGGTCAAACTCTGACTCTTTGTCAATGATATGATCTTATACTTAGAGTACCCACATGACTCAATCACAAGACTCCTGTCAGTAATAAAAAAAATACAGTGATATCTCCAGGTACAAAATCAGTGTCAACAAATCAATAGTCTTTGCATATGCCAATAACAGCCAGAATAAGAATCTAATCAAAGACACAATCCCCATCAAAATAGGTTCAAAGAAAATTAAATACCTAGGAATATACCTAACAAAAGAGGTGAAGGACCTCTACAAAGAGAATTATGAAACCGTGAGAAAAGAAATAGCAAAAGACATTATCAAATGGCAGAGAATACCACTTCTCCTTGACTGAGAAGACTCAATATTGTTAACAAGTCCACACTTCCCAAAGCAGTCTACAGATTCAATGCAATCTCCAATAAAATACCATCATCATACTTTTAAGATTTAGAAAAAATAGTTCTTCATTTCATATGAAACCTGAAAAAACCCCACATAGCAAAGGCAATTCTAAATAATAAAAACAAAGCTGGGAACATCACCCTACCAGACTTTAGGTTATATTACAAGTCTGTAGTGATAAAAACAATATGGTATTTGCACAAAAACAGAGACATAGACATCTGAAACAGAATAGAAATCCAAGAGATAAAACTAACATCTTATAGCTATCTGATCTTCAATAAGTCAAACAAGAGCATATATTGGGGAAAAGAATCTCTATTCAATAAATGTTACTGGGAGAACTGGATAAGACTGAAACTAGATAAACTAGATGCACACCTTTCACCACTTACAAAAATTGATTCAAGATGGATAAAAGATTTAAATCTAAGACATAAAACAATAAAAATTGTAGAAAAAAGTGTAGGAAAAATTCTCAAAAATGTCAGACTGGGGAAAGACTTTATGAAGAAGGCTTCCATGGCTATTGCAATAACAAAACTAAACAAATGGGACTCAATTAAACTTAAAAGCTTCTGCTCTGCCAAGGACACAACAATCACAGCTAATAGAAAACCTTCATAATGGGAAAAGATATTTTCATATTATGACTCTGACAAAGACTTGATAACCAGGATCTATAGAGAACTCAAATTAATCAACAACAAAAGAGGAAATAATTCCATTTATGACTAGGACAAGAGATAAGAGATGTGAACAGAACCTTCTCCAAGGAAGACAGATGAATGACTAGCAAACATATGAAAATATGCTTATAATCTCTAATCATCAGAGAAATTCAAATCAATACCACTCTGAGATATCACCCAACTCCAGTAAGATTTACACACATCACAAGGTCCCAAAGCTACAGATGTTGGCACAAATGTGGAGAGGGGAACACTTTTACACTGTTAGTGAGACTGCAAACTAATATAGCCTCTTTGGAATGAAATATGGAGAATAGTCAAAGAACTCAAATTAGACCTCCCATTTAACCCCACAATCCACCACTACTAGGCTTTTAAACAATGTGGAGGAAAAGGACGAATTTACCAGATCAACTGGCCTCTACCCAGAAGAAAAATAATCATTTTATCATAAGGACATTTGCACTAGACTGTTTATTGCAGCTCAATTTACAATTGCAAAGTGTGGAAACAACCTAAATATCCATCTATCCAGGAATGGATTCTGTGGTATATGTATACCATGGAATACTAATTCAACCATTAAAAAAGATGGAGAGTTTAGATCTTTTGTATTAACCTGGATAGAATTGGAATGCATTCTTCTTCATTCTTCTTAGTCAAGTATCACAAAAATGGAGAAGCAAGAATTCAATGTGTTCAATTCTAATATAAAGTCATTAGACAGTCTAATACATGCCCATGTAAGAGGAAAACTCAAATCATTTCAAAGTAGGGGGAACAAGGGAGCAGGGATAGGGGAGGAGAGTGGGGTTTGAGTGTGCTCTAATTTAGTAGGCACAATGTTAGTGTGTATGGCACACCTCTTAGAGGTGGGACACAGTTATAAGAAGTGCTTTACTTAATAAATGCAAATAATGTAACCTAATTTGTTGTACCCTCAAACTGAAACAATAAATAAATTTAAAAAAAAAACAAGTTAATTTTTAATTGAAAAACAAAAATTGTGTCTTAGGGTATACAACACGATGTTTTAAAATATGTATATGGGTGGTGCCTGTGGCTCAGTGAGTAGGGCATCAGTCCCATAAACCAAAGATGGCAGTTTCAAACCTGGCCCTGGCCAAACTGCAACAACAAAACTGTTTACATTGTGGAATGGCTGACTTGAGGTAATTAACATATGCATTGACTCACATACTTACACATTTTTGTGGTGAGAACACTTAAAATTACTCTCATATATAATAAAAAGACAGATTGGGGTTGAATGCTAACTTACTACCTTTACTTTGAGCAAATCACTTAGATAAGAATAGGCCTGAGCCTCATTTTTATCATACTTAGAAGCAAAAACAATGCTGTGACAATTAACAAGGTACTTAGAAGGGCCGAGTCAATGATGGGTTATATCCAGACAGAGCTATAGGTGAGTAGCTGTTAAGGCTGTGTCTGTGGCTCAGTGAATGGGGCGCCAGCCCCATATACCGAGGGTGGTGGGTTCAAACACAGCCCTGGCCAAACTGCAACAAAAAGATAGCTGGGCATTGTGGCAGGCACTTGTAATCCCAGTTACTTGGAAGGCTGAGGCAAGAGAATTGCTTGATCTCAGGAGCTGGAGGTTGCTGTGAGCTGTGATGCCATAGTGCTCTACTGAGGGTGACAGGGTAAGACTCTGTCTCTAAAAAAAACGAGTCAGCCTAGTTCTTCCTTAGTGGGGAGCCAGGATACACTATAGCAGGAGCAGGAACCTGGATGTTTAGATACACAGTAGAGAGCCCTACCCAGGGAAACACATCTCTTAAGCAAGTGAAAGGAGATAGTGCCTGTGTGGTGGTAATTTCCCTCCTCTGTAAAAGAAGCAGAATCTCTTGAATCTGACATCCTTGGGATCTGAAGCAGAGATTTAATGTCCAAGAGGGGGCTACACATCCATAAATAAATAGGTATGTGTTTAAAAAAAAAAAATAAGCAGTGTTTTAAAAGATGGGATATTGGCTCAGTGCCCATGTCTCAGTGGTTAGGATGCCAGCCACATACACTGGGGCTGGCAGATTTGAACATAGCCTAAGCCTCTTAAGAACAATGACAACTATAACACACAAAAATAGCCAGGTGTTGTGGTGGGCTCCTGTAGTCCCAGCTACTTGGGAGGCTGAGGTAAAAGAATCCTGTAAGCCCAAGAGTTTGAGGTTGCTGTGAGCTGTGACACTATAGCACTCTACAAAAGGTGACATAGTGAGACTGTCTCAAAAAAAAAAAAAAGAAAGAAAGAAAGAAAGAAAAGTGGGATATCTAATTAGCCAAGCAGTCCTGTGTCAAATGTTTAGTAGCTGTTAGCTCACTGAATCCTGATCTGGGTGCAAATTCCATCTGGTTTCTACCAGTTACCCAGTCAAGTTACCTAGCCTTTTAAAACTACATTTGGATAATAATATGAACTTCACATGATCTGAGGGTTAAGTGAGATGAGGTTTTAAATCATTGGACACCATGAACATAGTATGTGATAAATAAATGGGAGAAATTATCATTATCCTCATCATGATTCACCTGAGTTAAGACAGCTAACATAGAGATGATCATGACGGGGCTGGAGCTCAGACGTAAGCCCCTCTGAAGCCTACCTTCGTTCCAGCACACTTCTCTATCTCTTGACTTAGTTTCTCTTTACCTAACACTTGGCTGGAGTATAGACTCAATTTGTTAAAATTATGTTAAGAATTTTTGTGTCTGTGTTTATGAAGGATATGGGCCTGTGGTTTTCTTTTCTTGTAATATCTTTCTTCTGGTTTTGGTATCAGAATGGTGCTCACAGAATGAGTTGGGAACTGTTTTCTTCTCTTAACACATCTAGAAGAGTTTGTTCAGACTTTGAAGTATTCTTCCTTAAATGATTGGTAGAATTCACAAGTTAATCCATCTGGGTCCAGAATTTTCACTTTGCATCATACACATTAGGTGAGGTCCCCCCGAATACCCTCCCTCCTCCCGTACCTCCCCTCCCCTTCCCTCTCTCTCCTCTTTCCTTCTACTTTCTGGACTATAGTTATTTAGTTCAACATAAGAATTTCACATTGTATATAGAAGCAGTACCCTGAACTCCATAAATTCATCAATGTACAAAGTTATGATTTAATAAAAAAAAAATAAAAAAATAAAAAAATAGAATTTTCACTTTTTTTTATAATATTTTATTTTATTTTTTTGAATCATAGCTGTGTACATTAGTTCAACCATGGGGTACAGTGTGGGGGCTTCACATGCAATCTGAGATATTTTATCAACCTGACTGACATACCGTTTATGATATTTTCTCGTTTACCATATGAAAACATTTTTGATCCGTATTTAGAAGTTTTCTCCTGACCCTTCAAATATGTACCACCCATGTGATCTCACCCTTTCTCCTTAGCAAAGTATCTCTAGAATGGAAAAAAAATTATCCAATGTATACACCTCTAATACGAGACAAATTCTTTGTCGTTCAAGTGAAGGCTACAACCCATTTATTGCACAGGAAGACGGGGGAAGAATTTTCACTTTGAAAGCGTTTTAACTACACATCTAAGTTTTAAAACAGATAACTTTTCAGATTATCTTTTTGAAAGAGCTTTGTTAGTTAATGTCTT
>CAUYON010066278.1:0-30803 GCA_963573935.1 Arctocebus calabarensis | reverse complement strand
GATCCTGGGATAAAGCCCACTTGGTCATGGTGTATAATTTGTTTGATGTGTTGCTGGATTCTGTTTGCTAGGATCTTATTGAATATTTTTGCATCAATATTCATTAGTGATATTGGTCTATAATTTTCTTTTCTTGTTGGGTCTTTTTCTGGTTTAGGGATCAAGGTGATGTTTGCTTCGTAGAATGTGTTGGGTAGTATTCCTGCTTTTTCTATATTTTGGAAAAGGTTGAGTAATAGAGGTACTACTTCTTTAAAAGTTTGATAGAATTCTTATGTGAAGTCCTCTGGTCCTGGGCTTTTCTTTTTAGGGAGATTTTGTTTAGTTGATGCTATTTCAGAACTTGATATCAGCCTGTTCAACATTTCCACTTCACTGACTAAGTCTTGGAAGGTGGCGTGCTTCCAAGTATTGGTCAATTTCCTTCAGATTTTCATATTTCTGAGAGTAAAGTTTCTTGTAAAATTTGTTAAGGATTTTTTGAATTTCTGAGGAGTCTGTTATTTTGTCTTTACCATTTCTGATTAATGAAATTAGAGAGTTTACTCTTTTTTTTCCTGGTTAGGTTAGCCAAAGGTTTATCTATTTTATTGACCTTTCCAAAAAAACAACTTTTTGATTCATTGATCTGTTGTATAATTCTTTTATTTTCAATTTCATTTACTTCTGCTCTAATTTTGGTTATTTCTTTTTTTCTGTTGGATTTGGGATTGGAATGTTCTTCCTTTTCCAGTTGTTTAAGATGTCCCATTAAGTTGTCAACTTCCTCTCTTTCTGTTCTCCGGAGGAATGCTTATAGTCCTATAAATTTCCCTCTAAGGATTGCCTTTGCAGTATTCCAGAGGTACTGGTAATTCATGTCTTCATTTTCATTTTGTTCCAAAAATTTGGAAATGTCCTGCTTAATCTCATCAATGACCCATCTGTCCTTCAGCATGAGGTTGTTTAGCTTCCGTGTTTTTGTTTGAGTATACAGATTCTTGTTATTATTGAGTTCAACTTTTATTCCATTATGTTCTGAGAAGATGCAAGGAATAATTTCTATTTTCTTAAATTTTCTGAGGTTAGACTTGTGACCTAAGAGGTAATTGATGTTAGAGTATGATCTGTGGGCTGATGAAAAGAATGTGTATTCCGTTTTGTTGGGATGAAATGTTATGTAGATGTCTGTTAAATCCAAATGTTGTATGGTTAAGTTTAAATCTAAAACTTCTTTGCTTAGCTTCTTTTTGGAGGATCTGTCTAATACTGTTAAAGGAGTGTTAAAATCTCCAACTACTATAGAGTTGAGGAGATCATGTTGCTCATGTTTGTTAGAGTTTCACTTATAAATTGAGGTGCATTCTGGTTGGGTGCATAAATAAGAATTGAAACCTCATCATTTTGAGTATTACCTTTAATAAACATAAAATATCCATCCTTATCTTTACTTACTTTGGTTGGTTTAAAGCCTATTGTATCTGCGAATAAGATTGCAACACTTGCTTTTTTCTGCTTTCCATTTGCCTGGAATATAAATGACCATCCTTTCACCTTGAGTCTATATTTATCTTTTAATGTAAGATGAGACTCTTGTATGCAGCAGATGTCTGGTCTAAGTTTTTGTATCCGGTCAGCCAACCTGTGCCTCTTTAGAGGAAAATTTAAACCATTCACATTAATTGAAAATAATAATAAGCTTTTTGAAAGTGAAGTGTATATTTTTGATCCTTTTGCCGTTGTGGAGTTTGGAATTCGGTTGAAAGTTTCTGAGAGAGTTTACTTTTGTGGTAGGGTTTTGCGCTGGTCATTATGGAGGATAGGTCTGAGAAAATCTTGGAGAGCTGGTTTAGTTATGGCAAATTTGTTCAATTGTTGTATCAAATTGTTGATATGGTTGTCATTAAAGTATTTAATTTCTCCATCATAAATGAAACTCAGTTTGGCTGGATATAGGATTCTGGGTTGGAAGTTATTTTGTTTTAGGAGGTTAAAAGTCGATGATCACTTCCTTCTAGCTTGAAAAGTTTGAGCAGAGAGATCTGCTGTTATTCTAATATTATTCCCCTTGTAAGTAATGTTTTGTTTTGTTTTGTTTTTGCATCTGGCTGCTTTCAGAATCTTATCCTTCATATTAACTTTAGTGAAGTTAACTATGATGTGCCTGGGGGATGTCTTATTCAGGTTGAGTCATGCTGGGGTTCTGAAACTGTCTTCAATCTGAATTTCAGAGTGTCTTGGCATGTCTGGAAAATTCTCTTTCATAATCTCAAGAAGAAGGGACTCTGTGTCTGGTGAAGCCAGTTCGTTGCTTTCAGCTATCCCTATCTTATCCCTAAGATGAATATTGGTTTTCTTCGAGTTATTCCAGAGCTCTCTGAGAGAATGATCCATTTTTGCCTTCCATTTCTCTTCCTCTTTGAGCATTTGGGAGCATTTGAAAGCTCTGTCTTCAGTGTCAGAAATTCTTTCTTCTGCTTGCTCCATTCTGTTACTGAGGGCTTCTACTGTATTTCTCAGATCTTTGGGGGCTGCAACTTCTTGTTTCAATGTGTCAAAATCTTTGGTCATTTTGTGTTTGAATTGGTTAAATTCTTGAGACATCTACTGAATTAATCCTACAAGTTCTACCTCCATCTTTCCTTCCATTTTGTTGATCTTGTTTGCAATCCAAATTCTAAATTCTATTTCAGACATCTGTTTGTGGATGGAATCCTCTGGATTGGCTGGTTTGTCATTCCTTGGTGGAGTTTAACTGTTCTGTTTATTCATGTTGCCAGAGTTTTTCCGCTAATTCCACCCCATGATTGTTTTTCAGTGTTTAGCTAGATGAGCAAGTCAGGTAAAATTGTACTGGAAACTTCTATGGTTGTCATTGTCCAGCCCTTTACCTAACAACTTTTCCTCTACAATTTTGCAAAGTACCTGTACAGTACTACAGTCTGTGACTCTAGAGGCCTGTTTCATGTAGTGGGGGTTGGTGGCTCTGTCTTGTATTCAGCTGATCTCTGTCCAATCCTAGTGAATCAGTAACCCCTTTTTGCAGTCTCAGCTTCGGTGAAATACAAGCAACTAGGACATCCCTTCCCCCCACTGGTAATATCTGGAAGAGGACAATCAAACCTCCCCATTACAGAAAAACCTGGGACCCACCTTAGAGGGTCCTCAGATAATTTGTCCAGTTCAAGAGTTCCAGGGAAATTGTCCCCAGCAGCCCCACACTCTTTATCTGGAGAATTCAAGAGGACTCCAGCAACTAGATGTTAGGGGTCTATTGGCAGCTCGAGTGTGATTTGAGCGTGTTTGGTGCTCCAAGGAGTCAGAAATACCCATCGAGTAGGAGGTTTAGAGCCAGGGGTTTGATGCCTCTTTCCTCACCTTGGTTGTCCTTCACCACTGGATTCTGGTACCCCAGTCTCTGGTAGTCTCACTGGCAGTCTCTGTTAACCCAGTCTCTGTGGCCCTGTTCTGTCCAATAAACAAATGTGCCAGGGCTATGTGCCTGCTAGAGTCAAGGTGAGGTCATTTCCTCCTCCTCATGGTTACTATAGTCTACCACAATCCAGCAGGGGAGGCTGAGGTCTGCCTGCCTCAGGTGCTCAATGGCAGCTGAGGAAAGTTCCACCTGAGCTCAGTACAAACCTGAGGATGTCCAGACAGCAAAAGAATTTCTCCCTCGGGCACTGCACCTTTGTTGCCACTGTTCTGCAGTATTGGAATCCCTATGGGGTGAGGTCTGGTTCCCTCTGGAAGGCCACAGAGTTGGGGAGATGACTCTCCAGAGTTGGACTCCAGCAGGATCACTCTACTAATGCTGAAGTTGGGTGGGGGGTGCCTCCTCTCAGGTTCGTGTACCTCAGCAGCTTCTGAGCCTCTTCCATCAGTGTAGGAATCCAAGCCTCTGTCTGTTGCTGAGATCCTCTTTTTCTTTGGGCCAGGTCAGTCACCTTTCCCTCTAAGTCTTCCTGTATAGTTACTGGATTCACAGGTACAGCACAGCTTTACAGCCAGTGTCTATGCAATTCCCAGTCCTAGCTAAGAAATGCAGACAATCTGGATTCTGGAGGAGTTGGACTTCTAGACTGCCAGGCCGGGGTGGGGATATACTGAAGGATTAAGGTGGCAAGGAAAACATTTGTTCAAATTTCCTCCCAGACAAGGGAGTTCCTAGACTCTGAGTAGGGGCTCTCTTGAGAAAGAGTCCTAACTTCCAGCAATTCCCACTGGTGGGATGATGAAGGAGAGCCTCAGTTTATTGCTTACCAGTAGAGATCACACAGTAAGTAAGCAGCTCTCTTAGGGGAGGGGACAGCCACACTACCTCTTTGGGATGAGATCTATATGGAAAATAGTTTCTTTAGGGTCAAAGCTTGCCTCAGCAAGGAAAACGAACAATTATCTGTCTCATCTCTCAGCTCAGCTCCCCTCCTTTGGCTTTGTTGGGTTCTTTCTGGCTGTTATCTCTCCCTCCAGACTGGAGCTTCTGTTGGGAGCTGGCTCCAATCAGCCATCGTACCCCATTCCCCCTTGTTCTTGTTGGATGTGAAAATTGGAGTTAGAGAAAATAGCCAACATGAAGATTTAGCAGAACACCTATCACATTGAGACCAAATGAACTAGTAAACAGATAAACAGGCTACCAGACACACAAGCCTACAAATGTACTCACAATCATAAACACATAGACATACAGACAAAACAAAACAAACAAAAACCTACAATAAAAATAATGATAATTGTAAAATAATTGAAAAAAGCCTCTAAAAAATCTGATGTAAGCACTCTTAGAACCCATAAGAAGGGAAGAAGAGGAAGAGAGAAAGAAAAAAAAGTATTATTCATAAAAGAGTTGAAATTGAAGAAAGAAAAATAAAAATAAAATTAAAAACAGAAAAAGTAAAATAAATAAATAAAAAATAAAAAGTTAACAATAGCTCCTCCAAGAAAAGGATGAAAAAGAAAGACATCAACTTCAAGAATATTATTCTTGTATATATATAGAAATACACTCTATACGTATGAGGTAGATGTCAACTTTAGTAGGAATAAATTTATAATGCAATATACTTTCTGGACACCAGGTGGTACTGTGAGTGGTTCCCAGGCTTATACCTGATTCACAGTTTACATTGTTACCATGATAACCACTCTATCTGGCTCGTCGCCATTTTTGGAGTTTCTATAAAAGTTCGTTTCCTAAATGTTGCCCCATTTCAGATGCTCTGCTCCAGATGGCACTCCTATCTGAACTCCATACTTGGTGCAGGATTCCACACTTCACAAATCTTTCCACTCTGCTCCCACCTTGTCCTGTGAACTGGCATCTGCAATCAGCTGTGGGGAAGAGCCTGGCTGCTGCCATTGCCGCTCCCACAGCTGTAGTGTAAGGAGACCTTTTCCCCAATTTCGTGGCTCAGAGTCTCTCTATTGAGCCCCATGTTCCTGCGTAGCGTGAACAGCCAGACCTCACCAGTATTGCCCACCAGGGATGGTACGGTCTGTTTAATTACTTCTGATGTTCTGGAAAAAGGTGTCCACCATTTTGGTTAATTCAAAATGTCTGTTTCCCAGGCAGGATCCCCTCCCTCAATTTTCCTTTGGGCTACCTAGTCCTCTGTGGTTGTGAGAGGCACACCTTTCTGGCTGTCAAACTCTGCTTAGGAATCCACACTTCACCAAAATTTTCATCAATTAGATTTTGTGAATTGTGAACTGCTGTCCTCCGTGAGGACTGGGCCAGCTGCTGGCCAGCTTTGCCGGGCAGGGAAAAAAATCTATAGTAAAGTCCATGGTTTTGAATTACACCTCAAATACAGCAATCCACCAACTCACTGTGTGTCTCCAGTTGTCTATCCACGCCAATAATCCACATGGGGAAAGATCAAGAGCCCCCTCACTCTCCCCTGATGACTAGGAGAGATGGGCTACAAGTCCGTCTGACTTCCATCATGTTCCACCTACTCACAATATCCCAGTGTTAATGGTGACTCTTGCCCTCTTTTAAACAGGTCAGGGGCGTAAGACTTCTAAGGAACTCACCATTAGTTTGAATGCTGGTGGTAGTGATCTTACTAAGAAAGATAATTCCAGGAAATTTTCTCTTCCAGTATTGTGCTCTCCTTTGATTTTTTTTTTTTAACTCATCTTTGAAGTATTTCCTATGTAGCTACTAATAACAGGGTCCCTGAGGCCAAGTTTCACTTTGTAGTGTCTAGTAGGCTCATTTAGGGGTCTAGCATATGGAGGCATGGGTTTGATATTTGTCTTAAAATTTTTTCCTTGGATTTTTTTCCCCCTTGTCTTCCATTTGCCATAAAAATGTTTATTTTTAAGCTTAGCTTATGCTTTGTTAAATAGCTATAGTTGGCTTGCTTAGGTGCTTCAAAGAGTATTATCAGCCAACATTCAGGCTAGGATAAGAATGTTTATTTTCCTAGAATGTGGTTTCTTAACATAAACTCTGAAATCTACAGCTGAGATGGGCAGAAGGACTTTAAGCAGCTTGTACACTGAACCAAATCTTATTTATGTTTTCTCTGTAGGATAACCAAAACCAAACCAAAACCAAATATGTTCAAATCTTTACCCATTTCACTCCCTTCTGCCATATGATGGAATTTAAGCCATATAATAAAATAGTTAAAAGCACCTGAGTAATACTGCCTGAAGTGAAGTCCTGGTTTTGCCTCTTAAAAGGTAGGCAACTTAGATCACATTTCTTAATCACACTGAGTCTAAGTTTCATTATTTGTAATATGAGGTTCAAAATAGTTGGGGGGTTAGATAAACTTACTATAGATCACTATAAATCAGGAAAAGTGGCTGATATGCAATAACAGAGGACCTTCTCTATGGTAAAACAGGATATATGGAAGTCAAGTGGTAAGAATACAGGAGAGGCAGATGTCCAAGATAAGTGATTACAACAATACATGTGAAGCACCTGCTCTCATCCAGGATCTATGCTAGGAGAATCAGAATGAATTACATAGTTTTCTTGTTTATTAATGTTCAGGAGTTTGAATCCTAGGAGACAGAATTGATGGTGGAAACACAAAAGGAGAAAATGTTTTCATTTTCAGGGAAAGGTGATTTTAGATTTGAGCATTTTGACTTGGTATCTAATTGACTTACCTTTGTAGAATTGTGAAAATTTAAAACTTTTCTATTATTATTTCTCTTCTAGAGTTTCCCTGCTGTTTTTTCAACTGTAAAATTGACTGTTTATTTAACTATTAAATATACATTGCTTTAATTAAAAATATTATTTTGTTCTGTGCTTGATTCTCATCTTGCTTTAAAAACTACATCAAGATGCCTTGAGGCAGGGTTATGCTTTCTTTGTTGTATCTGGCATAGATTTATTTATTTATTTATTTATTTATATATTAATGTATTTAGTTAGATAGTTAGTTAGTTAGTTATTGAGACAGAGTTTCATTTTGTTGCCTTTGATAGAGAGCAGTAGCGACATAGCTCATAGCAACCTCAAACTTTTGGTCTCAAGTGACCCTCTTGCCTCAGCCTCCTGAGTAACTGGGACTACAGGTGTGCCATAATCACTGGCTAGTTTTTCTCTTTTTAGTAGAGATGGTCTCTAACTCTTGGTCACACTGGTCTTGAACTCCTGAGCTCAGGTAATTCACCTGCCTCTGCCTCCAGAGTGTTAGGATTACAGGCTTGAGCCACTGTGCCTGGCTAGAACTTTTTTTATTTTGTAAATACTTGTGTCAAGCAAAGTTTTCTAAAGCTTGGGAATAGGGAAAAGAGAAAAGTGCTTGTTCTTTCAATGTCATATTGAAGGCATCATTAAACAGGCTCATACAAGGTCTATTTAATTGTCTAGGAGAACATACCCATATTTAACTTTGCTTTTACCATTAATTAAAGCTCAAACATTTTGAAGCCATATGTTTACTAGTAAGTTCTATATAAATAGAAAAGAAACCTCCAAAGATCATTATGTTGAAAAATATTAAGAAATCTTGTATTTAATCTAGCAATTTTATATCTAACATTAGCTTTTTTTTTTTTTTTTTTTTAGTTTTTGGCTGGGGCTGGGTTTGAACCCACTACCTCTGGTATATGGGGCCAGCACCCTACTCTTTTAAGCCATAGGCACCGCACCTCTAACATTCACTTTTAAAGAAAGAGGGAAGGAGCTGGGGGGTGGGGTCTTAGTGTGCAGCATACCTTTCGGGGGCAAAACATGATTGTAAGAGGAACTTTACCTAACAAATTTAATCACTGTAACCTGGTTTCTTGTACCCTCAATTAATCCCCAAAAATAAGAAAAAAAAAATGTCTACAGGCTGGGTGCAGTGGCTCACACCTGTAATCCTAGCACTCTGGGAGGCTGAGGCAGGTGGATTGCCTTAGCTCATAGGTTCAAGATCAGCCTGAGCAGGAACTGATCAGTCTTTAAAAACAAACAAACAAACAAACAACTGGGTGTTGTGGTGGGTGCCTGTAGTATCAGCTACTTGGGAGGGTTAGACAAGAGAATTGCTTGATTGCTTGAGTTCAAGAGTTTGAGGTTACTGTGAGCTGTGATGACATGGCACTCTACAGAGGGCAACATAATGAGACTGTGTCACAAAAAAAAATTCTACACTACTCGCATTCTCACTTTCTCAAACACTCTTGTAACTAGCTTTATCAGGTTACTGCTTTTCTCATTAACAAGTTAAGAAATCTTTGCCATGTATTTACTCTATATTTGTATTAAGAGTGATGTCTTTAACTCTTGAGATTTATATTCTGACTCTTGTTAGCTATATGTGAACCAAGGGTCAAAAAAGTATTGTGGATTATTGAGTATAGCCAAATAGTTATTGGCATAAATTTACCTCTAAGTACATTTTTATCTGCATTGCAAAATATTTAACTTATGGAATTTTTATTATCATACAGATACAAGTATATTCTAATTTTCCTTTGGATTTATTCAATAAAACTATGAATTAAGAAGTTTATTTTTTAATTTTCAAGCATATACTAATTGTCTAGTTTTTTTGTTATTGTTGTTATTTGTTGTTGGTGGTAGTTTTTGGTTTCTAACCAAACTGCATTGTGATCAGAAAATGAACTCTGCATGATCTTCACTATGTTAATTTCAATGAGACTGACCTTATGACCCAATATATGTTTTAATTTTATAATTCCATGATACATGGAAATGTCATTTCTATAGTTGTAGGTCATGAATTTAAATTTCATCTGTATTTTAATGCTGAACAAATTATGACTGTTGTGTTCTGCAGTAAATGCTTAGTCAAATTACCAGTTTCCTTGCTGTTCTTGCAGTTTTAACTTTCCACTTGGGATAATTACTTTTCTTCCTAAAGAATGTTTTAGAGAATTTCCTTTAGTGCAATTCTAATGATCATCTTTTGCTTTTATTGTGTAGGTATTTTAGCTGTAGGATTTAATTGCCTGCACTTTGGAAAAATATGTTTTGTTGGATTTAGAATTCTAGCCGAAAAGTCATTTGTTTCTGTTTCAATAGTTATTTCTTTATATTTGCCTTCTATCATTTCTGTATCAAGTTCAGTTGTCAATTTAATTGATGCTGTTTGGACAGTCTTATTCATGTTTCATGTTGGTCTTAATATTTTCTATTTGTTTTTAGTTTTTGGTAGTTACAACTTAATGAGATTGAATTTAGATTTATAGCTTGGTCAGGATCTTTAGAGGATCTTTTGTATATGGCTTCCTATCTTTCAGCAGTTTTGAAAACTATTAACTACTATATCCTCAAATATTACTTTTGCTCCATTCTCTCTTCTTTTCTACTACAAATATTTCTATTCCAAATACAAACAAGTGGCATGTTCTTTCTTCATTCTCTACTCATTTTGTACTATATTTTTGATCTGTTTTTCCCTGTTCTTCACTTTAGGTATTATCTTCTAGTTCACTAATTACTCTTTCTAGCTATGTCTAATTAGTTGTTACACTCATTCCTTGGGTTCTTGGTTTTAATTATTGCATTCTTACTTATAGTATTCCAATATTTTTGTTTAGTTTCTAGTTCTCTGAAATAAATTCTTCACTTTATCACAGTAGCAATAGACATTTTAAAGACCATGAATAACAATACTAATATCTGAGGACTTTGAATGTGTTTTATTCTAGTGGTTATTTTAATAAAGTTTATACCTTATTTTTAAAATCTCCATGTGGTCTTTAAATTGTTTATTGTATGATAGAGATGGCAAGAAGAAAATAATTTATAGATACACTTGAGATCGGGAATACAGTGTTTTGTTCCAAAGATGATTTGGAAGCAGAAATCCAGGGCTTCTTTGTCCAATTTGGGGAGATGATGTATATGAAGCTGAGCTGCTATCTGTAATAAGGCCTTTATACATCTGGGTTCACTTTTATTTTTCTGAAGGTCCTCTTATGGAGGGTTCCAATTCAAAAGAGTTTATCACACTCTTCATAGAGTGTCCTTGGTATTAATATTTACATACCTCGCATCTCTGGGATAGGAAAAGTTTTCTCCTACCTCCCAGATTCCACATCTGGATTTGGCAAACTCATCCATACAAAAAGCAGCTACAAATGCTGGAATAAAATTCTGAAGTCATTTCCATTCTACTCTGGCATCAGGTCAGGAATTTCTCAGGATCATGATAGCTATTTGGTGCTTCATTTTCTCACACACACACTGGGACACACACATATTTTATATGCATGTGTGTGTGTATAATCTAGCATTTATAGTTTAGGCAGCTGAAATATTGATCTGAATTACCTGTACTCTCACAGAAAAGAAAATCATCACCCTTTCCCCCTTTTCCAGATATTTCCTATCTGATAAACTGAACTTCCTAAAAATCAGAAACTTAATGCAAAAATCTATGAGCATCTAAAGTAAATACTACAAAATATACACATTCATTTCTTTTACTCATAGTAGATTAATTTAAGATTGTGATTTAACAATTATTTACTCTAATATTATACACACGTATAACAAATGTTCAGTCTGATTTTCTAGTCTATGAAACATTATAGCAACACATTTGGGAGGGGTAGCAATAAGAAGTAAAGTGACTTTGCTAGAAGTAAACATACTATAACTGAAGTGACAGCTGTTAGGAAGAGATGGCCACAGTGCAAAGTAATAAGCTATATATAAATTCAAAATAATATAGCAATGAAAAGAAAAAGAATGCTGCCTACCTCATTACCATTGAAGAGTCTTAACGTGCAGTAAAGATGCCTCCATGTCTTGCATAAAAATACCAAATATTGCTTAGTGAATGCTATCTTAAAAAAGTATGGGGTTTGTGATATATTTCAGTAAGCACTTCATCATTGATTTCTAAGCTTACAGTCACAAATTTCAATTGTATACTTTACAAACAGCTCTTTTTATGATTGCTACTGAAAGAGTTTCCTTTTCTCTGTTAATTATCTTCTTACATTACTAGTAATAAATAATCCCTTTAAATCCACACTTCTTTATTGGCTGTAAAAAACAATTTATTTTCTATATAGATGTATATAATCTATATAAAATATACATTTTAATAATATCTGTACACAGATATTAAATGTATACATTTTAATATTATTTTAATAATAATCTGTATAAAATACACATTTATATACATATTTATATAGATGCATATAAAACAATTTATTTTCTATTTTTTATATAGATGTATATAATCTTTAACTGTTCTCAAATTTGGAATACATTTTTCAAGGCACATTTTCCACTTTATACCAAATAGCAATGAACTATTTTCAGTACAGAAAGAGAAAACAAAATATTGCTGGTACAGCAAATTTCTTTCTTTCTGTCTTTCTTTTTTGCTGAGTCTTATCCATTTTGGCCAGGGGTAGAGTATTTAAATTATGACTTTTCTGTTTATATAAACATAATGTATAACAAATTGGATATCAAGCTGAATGAGTGTACTTTATTTATTTATTTTATCACTAAACTAAACCAATCTAGTACCTTATCTGACCCGAACTAAATTTCTAGGGAAAAGGATATATTTCCAAAGACATGGGGAATTTATTCAAGAAACACTCTTTGGTCTGTTCCATCAAGCAAATTATGTATATTTATAGATGGAAATAGAAAAGAAAAAGCAAAACTAAATAATATTTGCAAAGCACAGCACATCTAGCCATCATAGATTACTAGTCATCCATGCTTTAAGAAGCTGGTTTTGACAGTGGTACATTATCTTTTCTTTCTATTCAAAAAAGTTATTTGAGACTGTCTAGAAATTGGTGCTGGAAATAATATTGTATAACATAATTGGAGATCTTGCCAGGAAAAAAGCCAAAATCAGTAAAGTAATTTAAGGAGGTTTTCTTCTGAGCCAAATTTCAGAACCATGACCTGAAGCCACACCCATGAAGGCTTGAACAAGTGGATTCATGGTGATGGGATTATAGTTTAATTTTATACATTTTAGGAAGACATGAATTACAGGTGAAGTTATCAATCAATATGTAGAAAACTTACATTGGTTTGGTCTAAAAAAGGTGGGACATCTGGAAGTGAGGGTCTATTTTGCAGGTGATAGGTGGGTTTAAAGATTCCTTTGTTGACAGTTGGTTGAATGGGTTAAGTTTTGTCTACCAGTCTGTAAACAGGAATGCTTAAGATAAAGGGTGTGTTAATCAGAGACAAATTACCTTACAGATTCATGATACCAGTCCTTGGTCTCTGTGATTGGAAAAATGAAGCCACAGATCACAGATCTGTGATAAGATGAGATTTATTTTACAGAAAAGAATACGGAAAACAAACAAACAAACAAAGTTGGCAGAGAGAAAAACCCAAATGGGAAGAAAGCATTCCTTCTCTCTCTCTCTGCCTGGGTTCTTTTTCTAGGGGTATATACATATTGTTGCAGGAGTCCTTTGTAGTTACTTTAGGCCAGTACCTGGTAACAAAAGAATGGATATGGTCCCTTCACTGGGGCAAGGTGAATGAATGCATTAATTAATGGGTACAGTCCATTCATTAAGTTGGCCAGGCCTGGAAAACCTACTTGATATTGACCAAGCCTAGGAAAAACACATGAAATTGACCAAGCCTAGGAGTTGGTGGGTTCTAGGTTCAGCCTTAAGTGCAAGTGAAGGTAGACCCTAAAGGTTGGTGTCTTTCCAGCAGTTGCCCAGCCCCTCTGGCTCCTGGAGTCTCCTCCTGGGCCACCCCTACTTACGCTCAAGCCCACTGGTTCCTCCTCCGGCTGCACCTGCACCAGCACCACCAGGGTGGAGGTGGAAGATCTGCCCCTCATTTCCAAGGAGATGGCTGGGGCACCACCTGCCCAGTATCATTCAGAGGGTTTGTTATGCATATCGAGAACCTGCACTTAGGTCTTTCACAACCTTCGGCCCTTTCACTAAGGGGAGGGGCATGGTGAGGCCTGTCTAATCTCCTTTTGCAGGGCTATCAACTCAGTTTTAGGGATCCTCTTGGCCAAGAAGGGGTCCAGTGAGTCAGACGCTTAAGGGGAACCATAAGATTTTATTTTATTTCACAGTATCTTGAAAAAGACCCTTAAGACTTATACCTTTTTCTGCCATTTTATTGAGTATAGAAACACTAGCATTTGAGAAACTAAACTGAGCCTACTCTCCTAATTAAAAAGTTAAATGTTTAAAAAAGCCTATTAAGTTTCTTTAATCCCCCGTATGTAACCCCTAAATCCCACATTATCTTAAAACACATGCATATTTCAAATTAGAAAGGGACACAGTTTCAAAATACTATGAGAAATGACTGAGCATTTCTGCTAGTGTTCAGTGCTCAGGCATCAAAGATGGTAGTCACTCTGCAATGTATGTGACAGTCACTAATACAAAAACAAACAAATAAAATTCAACCTCAAAACAGGACATTTAGAGTGTAGAATCTATAGAGGATAAGTATAGACATTAAAATGTCTTAAACACTCAGAAGAGAGAATAAGGGCCCTGGGAAAAGACAGTAGCTAGGGACCCTGAGAGGGAAAGCCATTGAAAACAATTGACCCCAGGCTGGTTTTACTTCCTGGAATTTTAAGAGGGATTAACAGGTTGGAACTCAAAATGCTTTTCTGCCAAAACGGAATTAACATCGATGAATGAGATCTAAGTGAAATTACTCTTTATTGACAATGGCTCTGAAAGTATAGCACACTCTAATATTCTGGGTAAATTCTTGAGGGACTTTCTGCCTGCAGATAATTCCATGTTTTCTTTTACTGTCACTAACTTGTTCTCTGGTCCCAAAGATAAGATATCCTTATCCTGAGGCAGTGAGTCTAGGAACTCTGAGCACCAGAATTCTATGAAATTCAGGGTCTTACAATTATCATCTGGGGAGCACCTCCTCCAGCAATCACTAGATTGTATTGGACTATGGTTCCTGCTAAGAACAACTAGAGATATTGAACAAAATATTATAAGTAGGTCTGTAAGGAAATGTTAGAAAACATCCAAGATAGTGCCAATTTGGAAAGCCAGCCAATATCTTGGAGAAAGTAAAACTCAGAAAAGTTAGCTCTGTTGTTGGCATTGCCTTTACCCGCTAGACGTTTTCTTATTCCTAAAGCTACAGCTGAGAGGCCAGGGAACTTGAATAGTATTTTCTACAGAAATGTGTGAGCAAAAATTGCAATTCAGGGACCTGTAAGGAGTAATTTTTGAAAATAATCTGTTCCCTTGTTGCAGGAAGACAAGTCCCAACAGAGAGAAAGAGCACCCAAACACCACGTTTATAAGAGGAAGGGCTTTATTCACCAGCTGGGAGCTTACGGCATAGAAGAATTCCAAATGGCCATGCTCCCTGTCTAGCTTGATCTTTCCCTTTTTAATTGACAGTCAAGAAGTTCCACCTCAGAGGTACCCTTCTCATTGGCCAGTTTGAATCAAGCGGGAGATGCTGGTCCAGCCCCCACAGAATTACAGGATTTCACAGAACTTGGAAATTTACCAGTTCTAGGAAGTTACAAATTCCTAAGGGCTGAGTCACCATGGAGAGGACCCTGCAAGTGTATCCTTGTGCTCTCCTTGACAAGACCTGTTCTCCCAGACCTCACCCTTCTCGGGTATCCTCTCTCAGTAAAGCCTTTTACCAGTCCTCACACCTTTCTTGACATAAAAGAATTCATTCTGGAGAGAAACCATACAACTGTCAAGAATGTGGCAAATCCTTTAACCAGTACTCAAACCTTTCTGTACATAAAAGAATTCATTCTGGGGAGAAACTATACAAATGCAACCAATGTGGAAAAGCCTTTAACCAGTCCTCACATCTTTCTCGACATAAAAGAATTCATTCTGGAGAGAAACCATACAAATGTGAAGAATGTGCCAAATCCTTTAATGATTACTCAACCTTTTCTGTACATAAAAGAATTCATTCTGAAGAGAAACCCTACAAATGTGAAGTATGTCTCAAAGCCTTTAGCAATCACTCAACTCTTTCTGTACATAAAAGAATTCATGGCTCGGCGCCTGTGGCTCAACAGGCTAAGGTGCCAGCCACGTACACCTGAGCTGGGAGGTTCTAATCCAGCCCAGGTCTGCCAAACAACAATGACGGCTGCAACCAAAAAATGGCTGGGCATTGTGGCGGGTGCCTGTAGTCCCAGCTACTTGGGAGGTGGAGGCAAGAGCCTCGCTCGAGCCCAGGAATTGTAGGTTGCTGTGAGCTGTGATGCTACGGCACTCAAAGCTGACAGCTTGAGGCTCTGTCTAAAAAAAAGAAAAAAAAAAAAGAATTCATGCTGGGGAGAAACCATACAAATCTGAAGAATGTGGAAAATCCTTTAACTACTACTCAACCCTTTCTGTGCATTAAATAATTCATTCTGGAGAGAAACCCTACAAATGTGAAGACTGTGGCAAAGACTTTAACCAGTACTCAAACTTTTCTGTACATAAAGGAATTCATTCTGGAGAGAAAACCTACAAATGTGAAGAATGTGCAAAAGCCTTTAACCATTGCTCAATCCTTTCTGTATATAAAAAGAATTCATTCTGGGGAGAAACCCTACAAATGTCAACAATGTGGAAAAGCCTTTAACCAGTTCTCAACGCTTTCTGTACATAAAAGAATTCATTCTGGAGAGAAACTTTATGAATGTCAACAATGTGGCAAATTCTTTAACCAGAAGTCAAATCTTTCTACACATAAAAAAATTCATTCTGGAACAAACTTATAAATATGAATAGTGTGACACACCCTTTCACTCAGGTTGAAATCACTCTGTCAATAAAAAACAATCATAAAACATAGAAATCCTACAAATATGAAGAATGTGGCAGTACCTTTACTTGGTGTTCATAACTTACTAAGCATAAAATAACTCACCCTGGACAGATATTCTACAAATGTGAACAGTGTAGCAATGCACTTAAACCAGATTTCAAAATATACTACATGTAAAGAAATTCATATTGGAGAGGAATCTTACAAATGTGAATAATATGGCAAAGTTTTTTTTTTTTTAATTGTCGGGATTGATTGAGGGTACAAGAACGTGAATGACACTGATTTCACTTGTTAGGTAAAGTCTGTCTTATAATTGTGTCTTGTCCCCAAAAGGTGCGTCAAAATTATGGAACGCTTCATGAACTTGTGTGTCAACCTTGCTCAGGGGCCATGCTAATAATCTTCTCTATATCGTTCCAGTTTTAGTGTATGTGCTGCCGAAGTGAACACTACGGCAGGTTTTAACTGGTCCCTGGCTCTTAGGAAACAAGAGCAATCATGCCAGAGAAAAATCACCACAATATGAAGGTGGCTTTATGCTAGTAGACCCAGTTTTCTGTACACAGGAGAAAACATGTTTAAGAGAAATGCCATAAAGTGAAGAATGTGAAAGTGTTTAACTTCTGCTCAAACCATTCTATATATGACAAATTTATAGACAGAGAAATCTATAGGACAGAGAAAACCCCTACAAATGTGAAGACAGTGTCATTCTATAACCAGTATTCATACATTTTAGTACATAACAATTCATAGAGAAATTCTATATATGTGAAGAATATGATGTCTTTAAATACGTCTCATGCTTTTCTACTCCCAATTCATATGGAAGAAATACTACAAATGTCAATCATGTCTTAAAGTTGTATTTATTCTGTTAGGTAGGGTGAAGGAGAGACAGAGGCAGATGATTCTAGGCGATCCCTTGTCCATAATAAGAGGAACCGAGTTACCAGAGGGCTGCCAAGGAAGAGTAGCATTTCGAGAAGGCTTCCAAAAACTGAACTGATGTTTGTTCTGCCAAAATGAGTCTCAGAGGTAGAGAGGCCTCAATGTGGAGATATGACAAAGGCCACCCATAGGGATCTTTCCATCATGCCTACAAGTGACAGTAGCCTCAAGTGACCCATTTTCATTAACACAGTAAAATTGTCACCACTTTTATCACGGTTTACAAATACTATGACAGTTTCTGGAAATTGCCTTACAGGGAGAAAATGTCACTAAACTCAGGGTCTTCTCCACTTGAGAAGGTAGATGTCTCTGGAGTGGAGTGTACTGCCTTTTTTTTTTTAGGTTTCAATCATTTAATTTTAACATCTTTAAATGAAACATAGAGCTTTTTCATGTGTCTCACTCAGGCTTCAGGGCAGAAGGAATGGGGTTGTTTGTATAGACATATCAAAGACTCAAGAATTTAAAGAAATATATATATATATGTCTCTCTAACATTTTTATGGAAATTAAAAATCAGAGGCTTTTGATCTCTCCATTTGCTCTAGGTCAAACTCATTACCCCAGAGGATGAAGGGTTGCCTCTCGTATTAAATCCCACCCAGTGGGGAAACAAGCTCAGAAGATCCTGAGGATAATGAGCTCGGTAACATTGGAGGAGAGGGGAGGAAAAGAGGTCAGGTTCCCTCCCACATCCAGCAGCTCCCAGGCTGCAGCCAGGTCCTGGGGCAACTGCAGGGGGGGAGGGGGCAAGTGGCCCAGGAGCTCTAAACAGAGCAGTGCTGACTGATGATTCTCTCTTCCCAGCTTGCTGGGCAGGTGCAGTGCACACCCAGCAATATCTCTCTGGTGAGGGAAGGACATTGGTTTGTAGCTGCAGGGAAAAGATGGTAGTGACAAGCTGAAGGAGCCCTGGAAGAGGTCAGAGGAGGGCCCTCACACCACATCCCCTACATTCCCAGCTCTGCAGGAGACATGTTGATCTCTCTCCTCGGCAGTAGAGAAGCTAAAAACCAAGTTTCCTTGCCAGGCTCAAGCCCAAGTCACTGTTGCAGAAAGAGGATCAAGAAAGAAAGGGTGACCCTGGGTGGCAGCCCACTGCTATGGAAGAAGGCACTAGGCCACCTCTGAAACCAGGGGGGGCCTGTGGGAAGCCAGATTACCTAGACAGGTGACCCAGGCTGCAAACAGATTAAAATTCCTGGAGGAGACAGCAGAAGCTGACACTAGGAGACAATCACCCAGCCTACTCTAGAAGCAGTGGGTGGGCCTCATAGACTAGGGAAGAGTTGAGTAAAATGCACCTTTGACTTCCCATCCTTGTCACTCAGTGTCAGCTCCCCCCAGTGGAACCACCTGTGCTAAAGGCAGCTATAGAAAGGGCATGCACCGGAAAAAGTAGAGAAAGGTCAGAGAATGAAGTCCATGGGGCCAAGGCCAGGCCTACTGCCCAAGCTTGCTCTCCCCAGTTGTCCCCGCCCTGTACCACCTCAGTGCTTCCTCAGTCCATAGGCTCCTGCCTGATCAAATGAAACAAGAGAAAGAGGCTTAGCATTGCCCAGGGCCCCCCAAGATGACTCCCTACTCTATTCTGCTTCCTGTGGACAGAGAGACCTGCAGACCTCTGCTCTGGTTCTTCCTCCTCCATCCCTTTGGGCTCTGGTTCTTCCTCCCCACCCCTTTGGGCCCTGGCAGTCTCCTACTTAGCCCCTGCATGGAGCACCTGGCAGAACGGGAAGGCAGGAGGGTGGCTGGTAAGTTGAGGCACAGGAGGGCTGGCCCCCACTGCACCATTTGTGTTTTGGAATTTCACAGCCCCACTCCTACCCCCAGCCTGGGGGAGCCTGGGGGAATACAACTTCCCCATCTCCAAGAACTAATAAAAGGAGCAAATGAATAGGGGAGGGGACAGATATGTCCTAAGCTATGGGCTGGCTACTGGGGACTGATACTGCTGCCATGTAAACAGGCCCTTGGAATGTGGCTTCATAGGCCCTACAGAATGGATATGTAGCCACTTTGCAAAAGTGCTTTAACTCTGGACTACAAATACAGTATGTGCATGATTTGGATATGAAAAAAAAGAAAAGCGAGGTGTTCTTCAGCCCACTGTGGCCTCAGACCAGCAGGGGGCGCAGCCACCCACTCCCATGGCTACCTCTGTCAGAGAGGCTGAGGCGGAAGCATGAGATGAATCCATTTGGGAAAGACATGAGAGGAGATGATGACAGGACAGGAGCAACACCAGTCTTGCATACATTTCGAAGGCTGAGGAGGTTAAGGCTGCAGGCGCCCTCTCTATTAGGTTGTGTAGATTGTGTCTGCCATATCTTCTCGTCCTTGGAGCTGCTTAGGTCCCTGAGAGATTTGATTCCTGGGATGGGTCAGCAGTGCCAGTGGTCAGACCAGCTCTTTCTGTGGGTCTGAGCCCGTGGGGCCCACCTTCTCTGGGCCCACCAGCTGCACAACACCTCCATTCTCCGCCAGCTCCCCCTTAGTCCTGTTCTCCCCATGAGGGAGCCCACTGGTGGGAGGAGAAGTAAGGGGCTCAGCCCAAGGAAAGCTGGGGGAAGCAGGTGGGGGGACTCCCACAGAAGTTTGCGGGCCACACGTGGAGGGGCCTTAGGTGACTTCTTTGGGGCTTGGGGTAGTTGTTGCTCTGAGATGCTCCGAAGTTCAGCCACTAGGTTATGCTGGAGGTCAGCCTGGATCTCAGGGGACACAGGCCGCTCAAACTGCAGCTTCTTAGTGCCCTTGGAGAAGATGAAACTTGCTGTAGAGGCAGGGGACTGAGGACACCGTGGCTCTGCCTCTGGTGTTCCATTGGCCTGGGAACTTGCGAGGCCCTCACTGGCAGTCAGGTTGGAGGCCTTGAGTCAGACGGCAGCATGGAGCCCTGAGGAGGGGGCAGGCACTGGGCTGGCCCGCCCTGACAGGGCCCTTCACAGTGGCTTCTGGGGGGCCGAGAGCCCTGATGCCAGGGTGGGAGTGCAGCCACACCATCTGCAGGAGTGAGGGTGTGACCAGGGAGGCAGCAGCATCCTCCCTGGGCACCCCACTCTTGCTGCTGCCCACTGGTTCCTTTTGAGGGAGCTTGGCCAGAGGCCCTGAAATGAAACTAGCAGGAGGTGGGGCCGGGGGAGCTGGAGGAGGATGGAGGGACTGTGAGGCTGGCTCTGGGCAGAGCCGGTAGCTGAGGAGGGTGAAACAATGAGGGAACTGACAGGCTCTGGAGGGTCTGCAGACTCAGGGTCAGCCACAAAGAAGGCCTCCTCAGGTGGGGGGAAGTCAGGCATGGACAGGTCCTGCTCCTCAGGTGCAGGGGCTGGGGGTGGGGGCCGGCTGGGATCTTGGAGGGGCTCCTCAGCAGTCTCAGGGGCAGATAGTGCCTCCACCACCACCACCTCTGGCTTCTTAGTAGGTGGTGGGGGTGGATGATAAGATGGGGGTGGGGATGGTGGGGGTGATTGGTCTTTGGAGACAACAGGAGACTCTTGGCCGGGGACCAAGGATGTCTGAGGAGTGGGACTGGCATCAGAGGTGGAAACAGGCCCAGGAACTATGGCAGGAGCAGCTGGAGCAGGGGCAGCTTGGTTAGAGCTTTTGGGCTTGGAGGGAGGTGGGGAGAAGAGAGCAGGTACCTTGGGGTGAGGAGGTATGACCAACCTGTCACCCAGGATGGTTGACATCTGTGGCGCAGAGCGGTCTGAGGGGGCTGGGTCAGAGGAGGAGGAACACAGAGACGTCAAGGAAGAGGAGACAGAGGCCCCAGGAGATCAGAGGGAAGTGACACGCTCTGGCTTAGGAGGCTGGGCCTTTCCTGGGGAAGCAGGGGCACAGCCAGACCCCTTGAGTGGGAGAGTGGGGGTGCCACTTTGGCTCGAGTATCCACTGGAAGGTGAAAGCGTCCATTCTGGGGAGCGTGGGGGGCGTGGGGAGCCACTTGGAGACAAGCCAGGCACCAAGCTACCTGCAGAGGTGGGTGGACAGGGTGCTGCCCCAACCCCTTCTGACCCACCAGTGGTGGGTGGCCGAGGAAGCTGTGGTTGCTGCTTGCGCTCAGGCTTGGGAGGCAACCCTACGGGCCCATCAGGTCCCACAGAGCCCCGCTGATGGAGGGAGTAGGTCCGGCGGGGAGGGGGTGGAGGCCGCTTCATTTTCCGCAGGGACACACTTCGGCCAGATAACTGCCAGCTACTCCGGATGCCGACAGTGTCTGAGGCCTCCGAAGTGCTGCCCCCACTGGGGGACCCCCTCCCGCTGCCCCCCTGGGGCAGCCACCCTATTGCTGGCTACAGAGCCTTCTGGCTGGTCCTCAGAACCACCCTTAGAGGAGAGAGTGGAACCATCAGAAGAGATGGTTTCGGAGGACTGAGAGTGGCTCTAGGTGTCACTGGAGGAGGAAGGGTGGCGGCATCGGGGCCGTGGGCTGGAAGCTGAGAAGAAGCGCCCCAGCGAGTGGACAGAAGCAGGGCTAGCCGAGTGCAGGCTGCAGCAACTCAGTGTGCGCAGGCTGCAACGGCCCAGGGCCACCACGTCCACTGTGGGTGGCAGCACAGCATGTGGAATCAGCTTCGACAAATAGGTGGCCTGGGGGAGATGAACATAACTGGGCTCAGAGGCTCTGGTGGCCCTGCCCCTCCTGTCAGTCCAGGCACTGCTAAGGACATAGGCTGAATGAGTAGTGGGGGCCGGGCCCCTGTAGACCGGCCAACGAGCATGTCATCCCGGTAGACACGATCAATGTGGCCCTGCAGCATAGTCTCTGTCTCAGTGCCGGCCTCTGCCTCTGCGTCCAGTGCCTGCAGGGACACTCGGGCCCCTATCCCTGAGGCCAGGCCTGCCGGGTGGCCATCCACTGTGCACAGCATCCCGAGGACCAGGAGGCTGAGGAGTACCTGGTGCCTCACGCTCTCTCCGCAGGCCAAGTTCCTTTTGCGCGGGCTGAGGCAGTCCCAACACCCTGCTCCGAGGCTCCCTCCGCTGTCGCCCCGACTTTCCAGATGATTTGGGAAATGAGTCATGGAGCCGGAAGGTGGAGCCTTTGCGCTGGATCATCCTGAGCGGATGGAGAGAGCGTCCTCTGCCGTGGAGCTCTCAGCTGTGTACGATGTGGCCTGGCTGCAGAAGGAGACGCTGTCTTCATCTGGCCCCGTCCGGGAGAGCTGGATGCTGTGTGTCTCCATGGCCCCAGCTACCCTTGTTCTGTTTCTGTTTTTCTTGGTGCTGTGGGGAGCGGAGCCCTTCCTGGGCCTGCGCGTGCAGCTCCTCCAGGTGATGCGGCGGCCTACTGGAGAAGAAGACATTGTCCTGGTGCTCATCCACTACAGACCCTGGCCCCTGGCCAGGCCTTACACTTAGACGTTTGTCACTCTCAGCCTTGGCAGAGCCTATCCATAAACTGATAAAGGCACAAGTTTGTAATCTGACAGGTTTGAGTTTGAATCAAGATTCAGCCCCTATGTGTGGCCCTGGGCAAGTGACTATGCTTCTCTGAGCTCTAGTTTCTTCATCTGTAAAATGGCTGTACTGCCTTTTAATAAACTTTGACCTTTGGCACACTTGTATCTACTTGTTCTGCTCATTCGTTCCATTGTCTTAGTACCAGTAAGTATTTATTTATTTATTTATTTATTGAGACAGAGCCTCAAGCTGTCACCCTGGATAGAGTGCTGTGACATTACAGCTCACAGCAACCTCCAATTCCTGGGCTCAAGAGACTCTCCTGCCTCCACCTCCCAAGTAGCTGGGACTACAGGCACCCACCTCAACACCTGGCCATTTTTTGGTTGCAGCCGTCATTTGGTGGGCCTAGGCTGGATTCGAACCCGCCAGCTCAGGTGTACATGGCTGGCGCCTTAGCCCGTTGAGCCACAGGCGCCGAGCCACCAGTAACCATTCTTTAGGACCCGGAACCAAAAATCAGTGAACACATACCTGACATCTGTTCCCTATATGTGACATTTTAGTGCCAAACTCTGGGACTAAAGTATACATTTTCAGCAAGGGAAGCTAATGGAATAATAGACATTCTGAATTCTCACTCCAGGCTCAGCACCTGTTGCTTAGTGGTTAGGGCACCAGCCACGTACACCAAAGGTGTTGGGTTCGAGCCCATTCCGGGCCTGCTAAACAATGACAACTGTAAACATAAAATAGCTGAACCTTGCAGCAGACGCCTATAGTCCCAGCTACTTGGGAGGCTGAGGGAAGAGAATTGCTTAAGCCCAAGAGTTTGAGGTTTCTGTGAGCTGTGACTCCATGGCAATCTACCCAGGGTGACAAAGTGAGACTCTGTCTCACAAAAAAAGAAAAAAAATTTAATTCCTGCTGCCTTCTGTTCATTACTTTTTACACCTGCAGCTCTCATTGTTTTTCAGGTAATATAGCTCCTTGCCTACCCCTGCTCCATTTCCTTTTTTTTTTTTTTTTTGTTTTGCACATGCACATCATCCCCCGGTTGAACCTTATATTCAAAGGCTTACAAGGGGCCTCAGGCTCCACAAGCAGAACATTAAACCAGATTTTTAAGGTCTCGGTAAGAAGAATCAGGATGAAGAGACAGCGAGAAAACCCAGGCCAGCGTCAGACCCCAAGAGCAGAAGGAAGCTTTCGAAATGGTTGCTACCACTAGGGAAGAAGGTTGTCGGGACAGAGACTCTATAGGGTCAGGAAACAAGACATCAGGCCCGAGCCCTTCCTTCACTATCACTATGGGTTCATGGAGGAAGGAATGACTCTGGAAGGGGTCTCTGCTGGAACCATCCCCTCACTACTAGGGGGATACCCTGAAAGTGACATTGCCCTCTGCTGGAGACAGGATCATGCTCAACTTCCAGCCCCTGTGAAATCACTGAACCAGATCTGACTCCCTAGAAATCTTTCAGTCTGATAGAGACACTCCAGCTTCAGAACAAGGTGCAGTTTCAGATGCTGGGAAGGCTGATTGTTGGGTAGCTGTCTCTCTCTGTCACCGTAAAGAAGCTCCTCTGTTCTCCCTGGATATTCAGGGCTTTTATTTCCCTCTCCTATATCTCTCTTAAAAATGGAAGGGAAAATACAAACACAGTGTGCTCTAAAGTTCCTCTGCTCCCTGGTTGATGATCCCTTGTTTAATTCTTTTAGTGTTTTCCAGCGGGCCTACCCCATTGTTTGATGAAGTCTTTATTATTTTTTTTCTTTTTCAAGAAGAAAAAGCTGTCAAGCTGTCACCCTGGGTAAAGTGCCGTGACATCGCAGGTGACAGCAACCTCTAAGTCTTGGGCTTAAGTGATTCTCTTGCCTCAGCCTCCCAAGTACCTGGACCACTGGTGCCTCCCACAACTCCTGGCTATTTTTTGGTTGCAGTTGTCATTGTTTGGCAGGCCCAGGCTGCATTCGAACCCACCAGCTCTGGTGTATGTGGCTGGCGCACTAGCCGCTTGAGCTACAGGTGCTGAGCCTGTTTGATGAAGTCTTAACTTTAGATGAGAGATCTAAATTCTTTAAAACAGGCCTCCTTCCCAGGTCTTTAAATAGGAATAACTTAACTGGGATGCTATTTTCATTCTAAATAGATGAACACTTAAAGCAAGAAGGAACCAGGATATAGGAGAGAGACATGAAGAAACTCATGAATATGAAGAACATGCGTGGTAAGAAACACCAAAAGGAAAGATTTCGTGTAGGACAAAACCTAATATAACAATGTTTGTCCCAAAATAAGTCATGGTTTCAGCAGAAAAATTTCAAACAAACATTCTGCTTCAGTATGTCAAAAATGGTCTGTGTAGAGGGAAGGAACGAGGAGGGTGGAGTCTTGGTGTGTGCCACACCTTTTGGGGGCAAAACACGAATATAAGAGGGACTGTACCTAACAAATGCAATCAGTATAACCTGGTTTCTTGTACCCTCAATGAATCCCCAACAATAAAAAAAACAAATGCCTGTGTAAGGGATAGTATTTGTAAAGGTAAATTTATAAAAAATTTTGTATGTGAACAGGTTGGCCTAACTGAAAAGGGAATCTCCAACATAGTGTTAGTTTTGTTTTTAGACTTTGTTTAAAACCTCTTCAGATTGCTTGTGTATATGTTGAAAGTGACAAACATAGATTATTCAGCATCAATCTACCATAATAGCATTAACATAAATCTGTTTTTCTATATTTTCTTCTGCCTGCCTGAAACTATAGTTGCTCACTTATGGGTGTTGAGATCAAGATGATTCAACTGTTATCTTTACTCCAGGTCATCAGTTACTCCTTTGAAACTGAAGTAAAGAAAAACAGGAGCCAACTTTATCCTTTAAAACACCAGCCTCTTTTTCTTACTGCCTGATGTTTTCACTCCTTCCTCTGTGTCTTTAATTTACTCCTGACACATCTTGGGTTTTTATTCCTAAGGTAAGATGGCAGAATGTGTATGTGTAACTACTGCCACACTTGAACAACAACATATTTTTCTTCAACAAGTGTGGACTCTGGCCACACTGGACCATTTGTGGCTGTGGGACAAACTGGGGGCTCCTATCCCTTCTTGCTGCCCTTTTTGAGTTGTGACTTTCTCAATCAAATAAGGTGATTGAATTTGATTTTTCACCTTCTGCATCATTGGTAGCTCTTTTAAAAACCTATGGCCTTGCTCTATTCTTGGCTTTTAGAAAAGTCTAATTAGCCACCCCTCAACATGAAGTAAATGCCCTGTGTTAAACTTCTTTACAGACTCCCTGAAAGATCCAGGAAGAGACCCCAGACTCCTCTCAGGCTGAATCAGTGGGCAGCTCTTTCACTGTGGTCACTAGTAAAACTCAGGTCAGACACAGAGGTCATCTGAACATGACAACTTGGTGAGGCAAAGAATATACAGAGTTACCCAGCCACAAATAAGTATGAAACTCAGGAATTGAGGTTCAAAACTGGGTGTGTGCTTGGTAAGGGATGCCACCTGCCACTGGAATCTGACCTTTTGATTCTGGGTGAGAAAATTTAGGCCTCAGACAACTCTGGCAACCTGAGGTGGGCACAACATTGTCCACCGGTAATACTTGGTCCATGACTATGATGCCTTTATGGATAGCAGGAATTTGGTAAAATGGGTCTAGGGATGCCCAGTCCAATGGGTAGTGTACCCTCTTTTCTTTACCTGTGGAAACCTGTGGGCCAAGACTTTCTAATATATAATGGGGTTACATATTCATTGCTTAATACTTCACTCTCCCCTCTAATTAAACAATCTGGTTCTGTAGCAGGAGGTACAGGACAGATGGAACACAAATTCTTTTTTTTTTCAATTGTAAATATTTTTATTACTCTCAGGCCACCATTTCTAAGTATACTTTTCACCTCAGAGTACCCCAGTGGGAAATGAATTGTTGTTATACAAACATGGATGTGAATCTCTCTGTAGAACTTGATGTACATAGCAGGGTACTTCAGCAGGGCAATTCCTTAGGCTTCAACATGCTTTAATTTGTAATTACATACCTCTGAGGATCCAGGAAAAAAAGATTTATAAGCCAGGGCTAAGCTAAAGTTGATAGTCTTACTTTTATGAAAATCACATTAAAGATGTGTGTTCTTATAGTTTGTAAGGTAGCTTCTCCTTGCAAATACTAGTTTTCATTTTTCCTTTATTTTGTGCCATCTTTGAAAATGAGTGGAAATAAATTCAGTAGTCTTTGACTTGATCATTTTAGCCATCTCCTGAGTTTATTTAGGGCACCATGAAAGGGTCACAATTCCATCAGATTTTGGTAGCAGTGTAAGAACTTTGTTGTCTAAAAGACATAAATCTCTAAAAAACAGATGGAGATGATCAAAGTCTTTTCCCAAGTCTATGAAAGGCATCACTTCACCTACTACCCTTTTCATATTCTCACCTCTTCCCAATAACCTGGGAACACAAATTCTTAAACCTCTTACAAGCTAGATTGGAGAAAAAGAGTTGAATCATCACTTCCATTAGATACCTGACTTTCTTGCTCTATTGTTAGGGAGACAATTACTATCTAAATTAAATACTCTCATTACGGTTTCTCCGGAAAACAATAGCTTTCCAATGAGTGTATTCCATGAACACGCTTGGTAGGGGTTAGTCTAGTGTCTGGAGGATGAGGACAAATGACCACAAGAAATCAACATCCAGGTTAACTTCTCCATCTGGGGTGAGGTTCCTCCTGGGAAACTTCAGGACCCCCTTGTTGCATGAATGGAGATGCGAGGGACAGTAGCTTTGCCCCAGGTGCAGATCTTGTACCTATAATTATTAGGGGAATGCAAGAAACAGACTACACACTCTCCAGGTGGTGTGTGGCAAATTGACTTTATTTCTGACTACCTTATATACTTTTGCAGTCATGTGCACACTTAATCTGTGATTTACAATATTCATTATTTAACTTTAAACTTAAGTGGCAGATATCCTGTCCCAGCACAATACTCTTTTACTTTAGGTCTTTAAAAATCTACGTAAAAATAAGAGAGACAGAGCTATAGGGGAGCTATTTCCTCATGTACTCAACAAGTTAACCTTAAATGGGTTTATGACTTTTTCTCCACAGTGCTAAGATCTTTAGGCTTTTGACAAAATGTAAAAACATTTTGTCAACCTCTGGACCATGCCTCCAGGCAAGAACTCCTTGGAGACAATGGCTGCAAAAGCTTCAAAGTATCTGTTCCTGGATGACCAGAAAATGTCTTTGTGTTTGCCGCAGGGCTGCCCAAATCTATTGCTTTTTCTGTGAAGGTAAAAGCCAATTTAACCCATTAGTGGCTTACTTGAATGAGACATACATGAGACATATATGTAGGGATTTCTAACCCCACACCCCCTCAGTGGAGGTTCATTTAATACTAGAAGCTCGAGCACCACAAACATCTTCATACCCTCTGAAACACAAAGCATTACTAGACATAGCCCCTTTGGCAAATTATGAGACATGGGCCTATATGGCCCTTCCAATCTTCATATAACACCCCTATTCTTTTCATTGAAAAGCCTGGAATAGATGAATACTACTGTCCTACACCTAAGAGCTGTATAATAAAGTAGTATTTTACATTCATCTGATCGAACCTAACACTTAAGTTCTTTTGATTATTTTCCCTTTAATGTACAATTTGTGCTATGCTCTGTGTCTCTCTGCCTGTATCCCAGGGGTACCTATTTGATTTTGAGTCCATTTTCTACTTGATGATAGGTAACTTGCATAAATAGGAGCTTGGGAGAGCAGAGAAGTAATACTTGGCTTCCTCTGTCTTGGTTTCCCCTTGGCAGGTAGTAGGTTTATGAAGTGAGCTGAAGCAGTGTTGGATTCTGATTAGTTTTCACCAAGAATTTTTCTTATTCTATTGAGAGAGGATACCCGAGAAGGGTGAGGTCTGGGAGAACAGGTCTTCTCAAGGAGACCACAAGGATACACTTGCAGGGTCCTCTCCATGGTGACTCAGTCCTTAGGAATTTGTAAACTTAACTTCCTGGAACTTGGAAATTTCCAAGTTCTGTGAAATCCTGTAGTTCTGTGGAGGCTGGACTAGTATCTCCCACTTGATTCAAACTGGCCAATGAGAAGGGTACCTGTGGGGTGGAACTTCTTGACTGTCAATAAAAAGGGAAAGATCAAGCTAGATGGGGAGCGTGGCCAGTTGGAATTCTTCTATGCTGTAAGCTCCCAGCTGGTGAATAAAGCTCTTCCTCTTATAAATGTGGTGTTTGGGTGCTCTTTCTCTCCATTGGGCCTTGTCTTCCTGCAACACTATAAAGATAACCATCTGACATTTTGCAGCAGTGATGTCTTTGCGTTAATTTTTTCATTTGGTTTTCGCAAGATTGTGTTGTGAAATATCAAATGCTATAAGTACATTTGAAAGTCAATCTGTTACCCAAATAACAAATAGTAACAACACCTTTTTTTTTCAGAAAGAGTCAATATTTCACCCCTGGTAGAGCAATACACCAGCACAGATTGTGCTCATGAGTCACTGAAATGACCGCTATGAAGCCCTAGCTCATTATCACACTAAAATTCTCATTCTGAGAAGGGATTTATCCATTTTTTGTTTATGAGATGTATTTACTAACGTGATTCCTCACTGTGCTTGCGTGCCCTGTATTCTGCCGCAAACATATAATGGAGTTCACGCTCCTTATTCATTATTCATTTTCACCTCCATAAAAATCTATTGACCTTTCTATTCAGAAGGGTGGATTTGAGGTAATCTGTTGCCTCCCCCTCCTAGTTGACATGTCTTCTGAAATAAATCACTTTTTCATTGACAATCATGGTTGTCTCAGTAAATGTTTATCTGCAGAGCAAGCAACATTGAATTCCCCTGTGGGTTCACTAACATCAGGTTGGTTGTACAATTTGAATTAAGATAATAGTCTAAGATTAATCAAGTCCTTTGTTTGGTGCTAGCAAACTTGAACTTGTTGGTCTGGGCTAGATAAACATTAAGGCATGACTAATATTAAAAAGGAATGATGGGGCTCCGTACCTGTGGCTCAATGGGCTAAGGTGCCAGCCACGTACATCTGAGCTGGCGGGTTCAAATCCAGCTCGAGCATGCCAAACAACAATGATGGCTGCAACCAAAAAAATGGCCGGGCATTGTGGTGAACGCCTATAGTCCCAGCTACTTGGGAGGTGGAGTCAGGAGATTCACTTGAGCCCAGAAATTGGAGGTTGCTATGAGCTGCCATGCCATGGGTACTCTGTCCAGGGTGATAGCTTGAGGCTCTGTCTCAAAAGAAAAAAAAAAAAAAAAAGGAATGATGGTCAAGTTGTACTTAGTATAACAAAGAAAAAATGTTGGAACCTTCAATATTTAGAACACATAATTAAAGTTAAGTAGGTTTGTGGCGATAAAACTCTAATCCATCACCAGGACTAGTTCTTTTAAGAAGGGGAAGTTACATAGACATGTGTGTGCAGATAAAGGTCATGGAAAAATGGCTGGTGTGGTGGGTCATGCCTATAATCATGGTACTTGTAGAGGCTATGGTAAGGCGACTGCATGCTCTTTGGTTCAAGACATAAGCTCCGATGAGAGGGAAATCAAACTCTACTAAAAATGAATACATAAGTTCAAGGTGGGGATGCACATTTGTAGTCCCAGGTACATTGGAGCATGAGGCAGGAGGATTTGAGCGCAGAAGTTTGAGTTTGCTGTGAGCTAGCCTGATGCCATGGCACTCTAGTCTTGGTAAGAGTGAGGCTCTAGTTCAAAAAAAAAGGGGGGGAAATATAAGAAAACTTTAAGAGGTGATGAATTATGGATTGTTGTGATGTCTTTTTCCAAGGTGTCTATATATTAAATAGTTTCTAACTTATCAAGTTATACATTTTTTTTTTTTTTGAGACAGAGCCTCAAGCTGTCACCCTGGATAGAGTGCCGTGGCATTGCAGATCACAGCAACCTCTAATTCCTGGGCTCAAGTGAGTCTCTTGCCTCCGCCTCCCAAGTAGCTGGGACCACAGGCGCCTGCCACAACGCCCGGCCATTTTTTGGTTGCAGCCATCATTGTTGTTTGGTGGGCCCGGGGGCTGGATTCGAACCCGCCAGCTCAGGTGTACGTGGCTGGCACCTTAGCTCGTTGAGCCACAGGCGCCGAGCCCATTTTTTTTTTTGAGACAGAGCCTCAAG
>CAUYON010066277.1:0-13040 GCA_963573935.1 Arctocebus calabarensis | reverse complement strand
GAAATGCCATGAAGGATATCTGTAACAGTATGATCAAAATATTTCTGAATGTATATGAATCGTGCCCTGTGATTGCACCAATGTACATAATTATGATTCAATAAAATTATTAAAAAAAAAAAAAGCGAGCTGCTAAATTAATATGAAAATTCCACTTCACTCTCGCAGTGCTAATGGTTTTAAAGGCCTACAAAAATTTCTAGCTTGTCAGCCCGCTTAAGCAAAACTTTGTCAAAGAAACTTTGTCACCTGTTTTAGTTCAATGTTGTTTGTCTAAGAGGAAATCCAGGCTAACTCCCATTTCTAACAGGGAGCTAAAAAGAAAATGGGGCCTGCAACATGTAAAAATCTGGACGAAAACTGGAAGCCGCGAAAGGGGACGTGGAAAAATGAAAGCAGTTTTGTTAGAATGGTAAGGTTGTGGGAAGCATCTGGTTTTGTTTTTTTTTTCAATTATTTTATTTTGATCGATAAGATTTTTAGAACAAAATCTCAGCGTGAAGTTGAATGGGGAACACCGATCTCCTAAAAGACTTTTAAAATAAAAATCGAACTTTTCTTTTACAACAACAACAACAAAAGAAAACAAGTGAAGACACGTAGTGTTTTGAGGTCCGCTATCGGATTCCTCTGCTCTAAATACACCCTGCTACTCATACTTCAATAACAGGGCTGTTCATGCGCACGCCTGGGAAAAGCTGGTGTATTTCTGATGGTGTAGTGGCAAAAGAGGCCTCATAGCTGGGGGAGGCCAAGGTGGGTGGATTGCCTGAGCTCACACATTCAAAACCAGTCTGAGCAAGAGTGAGACCCCTGTCTCTCAAAAAAAATATCTGGGCATTGTGGTAGGAGCCTGTAGTCCCAGCTACTTGGGAGGCTAAGGCAAGAGGATCGCTTGAGCCTAAGAGTTTGAAGTTGCTGTGAGCTGTGATGCCACAGCACTCTACCGAGAGTGAAAGTGAGACTCTGTCTCAAAAAAAAAAAAAATAGAGGCCTCACGGTTTTTCTTCTCATAATAATTAATTCTAATATTTTGACACGTAGCTAACACAGAACTAGCAGGCAAAGCTTATAAATTCAAAGAGAAAAATGGTACACAAAAACATCTGGATGAGGCTGGGCTAAAGTGTCAACTTTGACAAGAAGACATTTAACGGGTCTTCAGATAAAGCCCTGCATTTAGATACAAAACAAATAACTGCCTAAGTACAGAGGTCAGGGAGGCACCTGTGGCTCAAAGGAATAGGGCACCAACCCCAATGCCGGAGGTGGCGGGTTCAAACCCAGCCCCAGCCAAAAAAAAATCCTAAGTACAGAGGTCAAACATCATAACAAGAACAAGAGGGATAGATTTAGGGTTTTTTAATGACCACAAGGTGAGCAGAAGAAATAGTGTTAGAGGTGCCTTAAAAGCTAAAGTAATTTCAGGTTCTGCTTCCAGAGCAAGGAAGGTTCTGGAATCCTTGGCAGTACCCAAACAAACCCCAAACCTGAATATTGTATTCAGAACTTTGAGGAGTTGCAGATCAAAAACTCCCTCAGAATGTCTAGGAAAAGTTCTTTCCAATTCTGTGATTCTAACCTCTCAATTCTAGCTTTAGTCTAAGGGTTCATAGAAGACAAAGATTTGATACAGGTGTGTGAATGGGTTCTAAGAGAACTGCAAACCCTCGTATGTAAAATGTTCTGCTCCCCATGAAATAATAATTCAAGGAATTTAAGAAGCTCTAGACAAGTAAGTTTCAAAGGCAGCAGTGCCAACGCCAGGAAGGCAGTACGATGGTGCCAAAGAGTTGTGGCGGGTCCCTCAGAACACTTCCAAATGTTCCATCAGATATTCATGGAGGTGAAAGAGCCCGTGGTAATTAGCTTTATTTTTCACATGCACAAAAGTATATTTACATAGTTTTAATGCACATCGACTTTTCCAGGATTACCACCAGTATGCACCAGTATGTGCACAGTTTTGTCTAGCACTTTACCCAGGAGTCACCATCTCACGTTATTGAGAGCAGGGCAGTGCCTGGATTTTGAGTTCTCCTAACAACTCTGACAGTCTGAAGGCAGAGTGTCAGCTTTGCATTACTACATATAGGAGTAAATGTACTTATTCAGCTCCTACTTCAAAACTACAATTATAAAGAAAAAGAATCAACAACAATCAATTTAGTTTTCTTTTTCTTTTTTTTTTTTTTTTTTGTAGAGACAGAGTCTCACTTTATTGCCCTCAGTAGAGTGCTATGGCGTCACAGCTCACAGCAACCTCCAACTCCTGGGCTTAGGTGATCCCCTTGCCTCAGCCTCCCAAGTAGCTGGGACTACAAGTGCCCAGCACAACACCGGCTATTTTTTCTTTTGTTGCAGTTTGGCTGGGGCCAAGTTTGAACACACCACCCTCCGTATATGGGGCTGGCACCCTACCCTTTGAGCCACAGGCGCCGCCCAATTTAGTTTCTTTTAAATCAAAATTTATTTGTTACAAAGTGGTGCAAACCCTGGATTCCTTCAGTCTTTAGTTGCCACGATGGAGAATGTACCCTTTGAAATACAGATTTTATGGTACATCCCCCTCTCCCCCTTTACAATTAGATCATAATGTTTTGCCTTTCTTTGTCATTCTTCCTTTCTTTTTCCTTCCTCCTTCCGTCCATCTTTTCTTTTTCTTTCATTTTTTTTAAATTGTATGTTTGGGTCGGATCTATTCATTCATGCAAGACTTTCATTTAGAATTATAAAAGCACATGAGCCTGTGCTAGCCAGTCATAATCAGAAAAGAGGTATTACAAACTATTCTGAAAAGAGAGTTGCTGGCACTGAAGGCTGCTGGGAATCCCTGCTCCAGACAGGCCCATCCTCCAGTTTAAAGTTTGCAGAATCTCCTGGGAATTACTAGTAGAGGGAACTGCGCTGTCAAAAGGAGGTGCGGCACTGGTATGTGGAGGGGGTCTGAGCACCTCACAAGCCAAGTGTTAAAGAAAAAAGAAAAAGGAAAAGAACAACACTTCCTCCACTGGGGGGAAAGGGTCATGCATCTGATCAGGGGGAGGTGGCTCCCCACCCAGGGCTCTGTCTTCCCATTGATGTTGATGTCACCTCCCCTTAGGAGCAGGCTGGGACTGTGGCCACCGCAGCTGCACCAGGGGCCACCCGGAGGCCACCCTTGGTCCCAAACGCAGCCCTCCCCAGCCCACTCTGGCCACCATGGCCTACGGTTAGGGCCACGGTGGCCCCTGACTTTCTCTTAGAACATTTTTTTTAATTGTAAATCATTACTGGGCCCAGCTCAGTCACCAGGCAAACTGTGTTTAATAAATTAGCTTAATCTATTCCGCAAGTGGTTTGTGAGGGCCGTGTTTCCTCTGGTTAAGGAAAACATTTATATTCTCTCTCTTTGCCCTGCGTTCCTGGACTCCCAGAGCAGCTACCCGGGGCTGGGCGCAGAGGGAGGACTCGGAGGGTGGCCGAGACCCCACCTCCGGCGGCCTGGAGGGTAATTGTTGGCCGGGTGGCCTCTTTGTCCCCGCCAGGCCGCAGGACGGCAGCCCGAGGCGGCGCGGGGTCCAGGCACATTCCTCTTCCATTGGGGCCTCGTTAAGTGCTCCCCGTGAAATAATAATTCATTGTGTCACCAGGAGGGAAGCAGGGGAGTGTAAGTGTCTTGATGGGATTAGAGGAAACCCCCGCAGAGATGATTTAGGGGCCGTGATAATTCATTTAATAGGGGCCTGGGGCAAATTGCTAGACAGGGAAATGGAACTGAAGCAGCTCGAAAGGGCGCCCGCCAGGCTGGGGGGAGGGGAGCTGGCTTCATTAGCAATATTTAAGAGATTTCATTTAAGAATGAGTCATAAAATGCAGTACTATTTTATCCACCTGGTTTGGTGGCCTTTAGCTTTCCTCCGCATGAATATTAAATTTGAAATGGCTCCACAGCAACACATTTTGGAAAGTGTTCTTCGGGCTGTTATTTGTATGGTTGGTTTAGCTTCTCGTTTTTTAACCTTTTACAATGAATATCATCGAAAATGGCTAACTGTACAAGCAGAACTCGAAAAGATTAGGGGGAATATAATGCTTTAGAATAGGTTGTTACTAAACTGGGTAAAGGATTTAAGTTTTTATTGATCAAAACACAAAAGGCATAGAGAGTAAGTCAGTAAGTGGCAAATTACTTTGACAATTCCCAATTTTCATGCAGATTTTGTGAAGCTGCCCCATTCAAAGCCACCACCAGTGCCTGTGAACACAGCTGGGACTTGCCCAGAGACACACTGGAAAGTCAACATGCTTCAGGAAAATACTTCCGAGGAGCGTTTTCTTGGACAGATAACATTCCATTTTGTTTCTTGGAAGCAAAGACACTCTCTAGTTCCTTCAAATGTATATTTTTATCTTTTGAGGGATGTGTGTTGCTTGAGAATTTACAAACCTAAGAAGTTTACATTCAGGAATGGTGATCGTTCCCCTTAAAACCACAATGCAGTAATGCAAAAAAAAGAAAAAATTGCCTGGTGGTGTGCACCACCCTGTGTCTCATTTCAAGGCCGACTTTCCCACACATATCTGCCATTAACTCGGCAAGTCCTAGTTGGGAAACATGAGCTTGGACTAATGCTCTTCCCCCAAACTCTCATATGGCCAAAATAAAACATGAACTCAGATTCCCCTTCCCTTTAAAAATAAAAATAGCTCTTCCAGATACGCTGCATCCATTTTTATTTTTAATCACAGCTGCACTCTGTTATTTTAACTAAACAACTGGCAGGTCTCTATTCACAGAGCTGTTTTAGCCCACATAGGGTACATAAGATGCATAATTAATATGTTCTTTAAAAGACTTTCTTAATCAAAAAAGACACTAACTATATGTAAAATTATTCACTTACATATATTGGTTTGTGCAATTTGCCACAGTGACAATAAAGTGGGTAGCTAAATATATTTTTATATATAACAAAACGTAGCAGATATCTTTTGTAAGGCATGGTGAGGGTAGTTTTCGTCTTTGTGTTTCAACTGTTTATATTCCACCATTCCATAGTAAAGATGTTATATTTTGTTACAGAGTTTAAACCACTTTGAAATACAGTGAGAGGATGTGTTTCAAATAAAATAAGGCTACTAATATACTATACAGTCAGTCTCTGGACAAAAGCAGGCCTGGCTGAGGGCTAGATGGTTTCCTTCCAGCTTCTCCCCAGTTCTGAGGCCTCAGGCTTTTCGTAGAGCTTCCCCTAGGAAAAAGCAGCCAGCTCTGGCCATTAGCAGTCACGGTCAATGCTGGGCCAAGTTCTACAAAGGCAGCTCCATTTCAGCATAAGAACATTCATTCTTTCCTCCCTCTTATGAAAAGGCATTCCAAAGCTGACAAAGACAACCCAAAGAAAGATACCTGTCCACAACATCTATTTTTGCTTCTCAGAAATAGGATTTACTTGCCAATTAGAAAGCCAGAAAGCAAAGGAGACCCACTTAGAACTGTTAAAGTGACACACGAGCAAAACCCAGAAGATTTGTCAGGAAACCGCCCACAATCCCTGGCTTTGCCTTTAAATGTGAATGGGGCTGCCTGTCTTCTCTGCCTTCCTGCTTTCCTTCCTTTCCATGACTTCCCACTGTTATTCATTCTTGCCCAGCGCATGCATAACCATACTGTTGAGTTTGGGAGTAACTGACGGTGTTTAAATAACTACTATGGATTTAAACACATTGCCATCTGACAACTGATGTTGCCACCCAGTGTGTGTAGTATGCAGGGATCACAAAGGCAGCCACTGTCCTCTGCTTTCAGAGAGAGCCCAGCCTCTGCACACAGGCATCAGCCGTCATGAAGCCACATCCTTGTCAACAGGAGGGGCAGGAATATATAGCACCCTGCACACAGCACTGCGGACAAAATATTTGAAGCCAGTAAAGCTGGGGGAGGGGTGGGCAAAAGGGCATAAATATCTTTTTTTATAGTCCCATCTTTCTAGTAATAAATTCCAAAGTTTTTTCTCATTGCCAGAAAAGGTATATAAAGGTAAAGAAAATGCATAGACAATTATTCAAGTTCTCTCTTCTTTTCAATTAAGATCAATATTTAAAATATGAAACACTATTTCTGAGAACCACATAATGTGTGTAAAACACAGAGAGAAAGTGTTTACATGATTTTTCTGGGTGGTGGGCATATTGGTTTTTTCCATATTTTATAAGTATTCTATGATGAAGATATATTACTTTTATAACCAGTAAAAAAGATGTATATACATATATGCATATTTTTACATACTTTATCAATTTTGTACACACATACCCAATTCATTAATTTCTTCAACGTTTATAACATCATGAGCCGACTGGCAAACCAGGAACCTCAGAGTCAAAATAAAACCAAAATCACTTAATGTTTCCTTGAATAACCACATAAAAATAAATTAGCATATATTTCTTTCTTCTTGCAAGCATTACATCTCTACATTATCTTCTTCTCTACCCAGTAAGTAAATTTCATATTTAGTGATCATTGTGATTTTTTTATTTTTTATTTTTTTGGTGAACATATGCAGATTAAAAACATTCTAGGTTTTGATTAGAAAAATCCAGCTGTCAGGGGAGAAATCCACATGTCATCAGCTCATCTACGGCTCAACGCCGGGCACTGGGATGTGCACATTTATTTCACTGACCTGGCCAGACCCAAGTGACAGCACTTGGCAAAACCGCAAAGGCAGCCCTGCTCTCAGGCCATAGCAGTATCTGCAAAAATCTGTTTTCAGCAGCAGACTATTCATAAATTTGACCCCCTGGCTCTTTTTTTTTTTTTTTTAACTAGGTCAAGTGGCTGTCCCTGTAGCACCATCAGTATATTTAATAAAAATCAAGTATATCTTGTGTTTGAAACATACATTATAAATAGATGTATAGATGGAGCAGATATTGAGAAAAGAAATGGTAAAGATTATGAATATTAAGATTTATATTAATCTATAAGCCTATTAAAGTACAGTAAAACCTGTCCTTCAGACCACCTTTTTAAAGATATCACCTCCCTGATGGGACCACTAAATTTCGGGCCAAATTATTTTCCCATAAAGAACAATGAAAAGAAAATGATTATATTAAGACTACTTCTACTATGGTTTCTTTTCATTGTTCCGCCAAAAATGATTCCAAACAGTAAAATAACATTGATTTTGACCTTGTTAATGAACCTGAAGAACTTCATGGAATACTCAAATGCCGATTTCCATTTTTAACAGGGAAAAAAATGAACCCTCCACCTCACATTTTCAAAAACACCAGCAGCAGGTAGGGATAATTTCATCAGTATTCCACAGATGTAGCTTATCTTGATTTTGCTAATGTTCCATAAGGTTTGTCATGTGGATTTTTCTTTGTGCCAAAAGCTGGAGATGATTGTGTGATGTGTAAAATATTGAAGAAGCCTTCAAACTGAGAGGTTTATTGCATTTCTTTTTGGTTACAAAGATTCTCACATACAATATTACTGAAGTGATTTTCAGTTTTCCAAAATGCCACTCTCTCCAAGGGAACAACTTTCTCTCCTTTGGCCTTGCAAGGACTCCCTGTGGCTTTGACCAGCGTTTCTTCCAAAATAAAACTGCGGAGTGATCCGGGCTGTCTGCACCCCCTTGAATGGGCCCCGGTTCCTCCAATCAAGTTCTTCCTCAGCTCACTCATGTCAGCCCAAAACACCAGAGGCCCTACCGTCCTTATGTGGTACTTCCAAAGCATATTTCCTAACAGTTTGAGCTTTTAGAGTTGTTTCCCTTTGTGATTTCCCCAAGATACAACATGATGGTTTTTTCAGGGCTCCTACAGTGTGTGTATATGTAGCCCCCGAAAGTGGGTCACAGAGATACCTGTTCAATATCTGTCCACCTATTTAAATAGGTTTTTTTTTCCTCCAGTGGATAGAAGGAAGATACTCTGGTTTTTTTGTTTGTTTGTTTTTGAGACAGAGTCTCATTCTGTCACCCTGGGTAGAGAGGGTCATGGCATCATAGCTCACAGCAACCTCAAAGTCCTGGGTTCAAGAGATCTTCTTGCCTCAGCCTCCCAAGTAGTTGGGACTACAGTTGCCACGATGCCTGGCTAATTTTTCTACTTTTAGTAGCGACCAGGGTCTCCCTCTTTCTCAGGCTGGTCTTGAATTTCTGAGCTCAAACAATCCACCCACTTTGGCCTCGTAGAGTGCTAGGATTATAGGCGTGAGCTACCATGCCCAGCCTTGGATATTCTTTAAATCACTCGTATTGTACAAGGAATACATCTTGAAATTCACCAATAAAAGATAAACACATGACCAATAACTGCCGAGTATTCAGGCCCCTTTAGGCAAGCTTCACTAGACTCCACGTCCTTTGAGGGTGGGAACTAGGTCCTGTGTGTTTATGTACCTGGCTTTGAGCCCAATGCACTCAAAGGATCATGCACTCCCAGCGAGCCAGTATGGACCTGAACAGTTGGTCTTTGTTCTTTAGCTGCAGGTCAGTAGACTCTCACCTGCTTGCTGTCATAGGCTGCTGGTGAGAAGCGAACTTGAGCACATTGGTCCAGCTCAGCCCTCTCACTTAGAGATGGGGTTATTAAGGTTGCAAGGATGCTCCAAATGGAGTCAATACACATAGCAATGAACCCTAGGGGTGAAAATCATAGATGTTTATTCCTGTTCCTAAAAGTAGAGGCCCGTGAAATAAAAAGAAATATATTTTAACCAACAGCCTAGGGTAGTAAGCAACTGTCTGTGTGGCCTGAACTCAAAAGTAAACTGTAAACATTCACAACTTGGTTCTTCAAATACTAGAGTGTCATAACAATAAAGTTTCTTTTATCAAGCAGAATATTTTTTCAGGTCGAGATGGAGACAGCAAAGCATAGGCACAGTGAGTAAACTGTGGCATCTAGCAACCCGGGTTTAAATTCCAGCTCTGCCATTTGCTAGCTGTGTGACCTTGAACAAGTCATGGATCTCTCTAGACCTCCACTTTTTCATTTGTAAAATGGGTCTTCCTAGGCCATTTGTGATTAAATAATTTCAAAGGAGACCATTTAATTGTCCAGCGCACTGTGTAAAACAAAAGTAAATTGCTTATTTGAAAGGGAATTTCAAAGATATGGTGCACTTGTGCACACTTACGCTCTCTCTCTACACACACACACATATGCACACATGCAGACACTCATACAAGGCACAGGTAAAGAGGAATGCACACACACACACTTTAACTTCAATGTAACCCCCCTCTTGGGAGCAAGCTAACTGGATGATCAGATTTGTGACAACCCACAGGCCCCTGGGCATCAGTCCAGCTGCAGCCACAGGGCAACCCTGCCAACGCTCCTCCAGAGTCTTCGTGCCACCTCTCTGCTCCCCTGGGAACAGGGATGTATGGGACCAGAGGACTCACTGTGACTTTCTCTTTCTCTCCCTCTCCAGTGGTCCTCCACCTCTGTGCTACAGATACTCAGGAAGGTCACTCTGTGAAAATGAGGACAAAACAGCTTGGATTCCTAAGACTAGGTCAGCCTCTTTCAGTTCCTTCAACGACAGTCTCCTTGTTACGTCAGGACCTACTCCAAGTGGGGAGGCTGCCCTCTCCTCAAGGTCTCTGCATCTCTTCTCCCTCCAATTCATTTCTCTGGAGGTTAACAGGCCACACTTCTTAGCTTAAAGTCCCTTCTTCTCGCCTTATCAATTTCTGCTTCTTTCCTCCCCCACCCTGCAAGTGAGGCGAGGAGTTTCAGCCTTTTGCATCAAAGCCAGGTAGAAAAAGATAGGGGAAGAAAAGCATGATTTTTGGCCCCATTTTTGCTAGTTCTGTGGAAAGGGCTGGTTCACTTTGCATGCTCATTGCTGAGGTAGAAGTGCTAGGCCATGAGTACCCCGAATACTGAACTGAAACTACTTTTCTCTAACAATGAAAAGACACTTGTCATTTTTATGTATTCACTCAACAAACGTTCCTTGAGGGGTTATTACGTGCTAGGCACTGTGCTGGGTGTTAAAGAAGTGAGCAACGATGATGTTTTATTGAATCTACTTGAGGCTCAAAACATACTCCAGAAATAGAATCTTAGACTTTCCAACTGGATGGATAGGACCACCCAATCCAACCACCATATTGAACCAAGGAGGAAAGAGAGCATTAGAGAGTAAATGATTCCTCTGAAATCACCCAGAGTGGCCGATCTCATCTACCTTGCGGTGGCTGGTCAGGGTAGAGGCCAAGGAATATCTCTGAAGATAGATAGGCGTCCTTTCCAGTGTGGAGATTCTAGAGAATGGTGGTGACCTAGCCAGCCACTCTCCGGAGAGGTGGGGAATCCCAGGCAATGTGCACCGCCCCAGTGCGTGCCATTGTCAGTGTGGGCCTACGCCATCACTATCAGCATCAAGCTCACGCTCTGCTTTGTTAAGTGCTTTGGGATTTCTCAATATAAAAGGTGCTATATAAAATCAATCACAGGAAACTCTGCTGCTGGCAGCTCAGAACGGCTACAGTAAGCGGTGTCCACTCAATCAATAGTCCCTCACTGAGAAGGGAAAAGAATACCATTAAAAAGATGTGCTCTTAGAAAAACTTCCCTTAAGGAAGGGGAGAAAAATCCTACCTTACAAAGAAGATATATAGAGAGAGCGCACAATATATTGTTCCTCCATAACTGATATTAAACATGATAGAAAGAGAAACTTACTGTTTATCACATGCTTTTGCTTTTATTTTAACCATGCAAGAATACAAATTGAGTGGCTCATGCCTGTAATCCTAGCACTCTGGAGGCCCAGGCCGGTGGTTGCCTGAGTTCACAGGTTAGAGACCAGCCTAAGTAAGAATGAGACCTCATCTCTAAAAAAAATAGCCAGATGTTGTTGGGCACCTGTAGTCCCAGCTACTCGGGAAGCTGAGGCAAGAGGCTCGCTTGAGCCTAAGAGTTTGAGGTTGCTGTGAGCTATGATGCTACAGTACTTTACAGAGAGCAACAAAGTGAGACTCTGTCTCAAAAAACTCCCCACAAATTGGGTTTTTTAACACATTGAGTCTGAGAAATCTTGTAGGCCCCCTATAGGAAATGCCTACTAGATTGTAAAATGCAGTTATAAAATGAAAATGGAATAAGCTCTATGGCACCAGTGTAAAAAAAGTGATTTCTACACATTGCTTGCCAAAGAAGAACACACAAGTTTGGAATATAGTCTAACTTGATTACTCTTAATAATGTTTAAATAAAAAGAATATATATGTAAAGACATACCATTTTATGATGTTGAAGAACTAGGTTCTGCTGGCATGATCCTGAAAGAATATTGATTTAATGGTATTTCCGCTTTCATTCTATTCCAAAAGTTGAAAAATGCAAACAATAAAATAAGTTACATGACTATGTACGTGAAATCAGGCTACTTACAACATATTAATTTAAATAAGTGAGAAAATCAGGGAAAGGACATCTCACAGTGTCTTTAATCCATGAATCATCTTTACTAATTAGAGACATGTGTTACTTTATTTTAAGAGAGAGAGAGACTGTTAAAAAGCAAATAGAGACACCCTCTGAAGTTCTCCATGAGGTATGTGTAATCTAAGCTGTCCTTACAGAGGCTGCCTAATGAAGTCCTCCTGTGGTCAGTCAGCAGTACCTCTTCCACAAACTGTATTATTAGAGTTAAGTTTAAATTGCTAAAGTGTAAGTGACTAAAAACTTCACATTAATAAGAAAAAGTGTGGGTCCAAAGCATGCTAAACTCCGGATCGCACCAGAACCCCAAGGAAGGACGAGGCAGATGCTAACTTACATGGCTTAGAGACCTCACCTTAAGAAATTCTGTGCCTGGTCCCCTGGTTATAGGTTAGGAAACCAACAATTCATGGCTGTTTGACAGTGACTTGCTCAAGGTCACTCCCCTCGGGGGTCCCAGAGCCCCAGCCGTAATTCATGCCTCGACCTGGCCCACTTTAGTCTTTCCCTTCAGCACCTGGTTCTTCTCTCTGAAATGGTTTTGACTACTGTCACATGCTTCCCGGTTGTTCACCCGGGATAAATGATGCTCCCTCATGGAGATAATTCTGGAATAGATTTTCCTTCTTTATTCCTTTGAGAGAATTTCGTACAATCATTTCAGTCTATGAAATTAGATCGGATTTAATCTGCCTGTTGTATAAAAGTAGGACCCGTACCAGTACTGGTTATTTTGAAAATGACTGGTTTTGAAATTCTCAAGCACTCAGTGTGGGGAAGGGCAAGTGAGTGGATCTGGTCAGTGTACACAGTAGCTCAGGCGCCGGGCTTTCAGCCTCAGTGATGGTCCCAGCTTAGATTTCAGCAGTTTCCCTGAAGACTGATAATACCTCCCAGAGGTGCCAAATATTACCCAGAGTCTGACCACATTACCAGAAATTTCAGATTAGATCTAGATTTAAATAGTCACACTCAAAATTATTGTGGTGCTAACTTTTTCTTACACTCTCTTCTTTTTTTTTTTTTGCAGTTTTTGGCCGGTGCTGGGTTTGAACCCATCACCTCCGGCGCCCTACTCCTTTGAGCCACAGGCGCCGCCCAACTTTTTCTTGATTAACATAATTTGATTTTATTTACTCAGCTAGTTACATTAACAGTTCAGATGCTTAATTAATTTTGTTTAATTTTATTTTGAGACAGGGTCTTACTCTGTTGCCCAGGCTAGAGGGCAGTGGCAGAATCACAACTCACTGCAACCTTAAATTCCTGAGCTGAAGCGATCCTCCTGCCTGAGCCTTCCAAAGTGCTAGGACGACAGGTGTGAGCCACTGTGCCTGGCCTGGTGGGCCTTGGGTACGGATTGCACTGAGAGCTGGGGAAAAGTATGATGTTCAGACTGCATTCTATCTGGAAGTTCTGGCTTATTTTCTTTCTTTTTTTTTTTTTTTGTAGAGACAGAGTCTCACTTTATCGCCCTGGGTGGAGTGCCATGGCGTCACACTGCTCACAGCAACCTCCAGCTCTTGGGCTTAAGCGATTCTCTTGCCTCAGCCTCCCGAGTAGCTGGGACTACA